>JAXIVJ010005499.1:0-15000 GCA_036785665.1 Chirona hameri | reverse complement strand
CAGTTATTGAATTGCATCTAGCTGAGCTGAACCTAAAGTTTAAGCTTTTATTGCACGCTGTTTCATCATCCAATTATTTTGGCATATAAGCAGTTGCAAAAATGTTTGAAGTTAAACTGGTTACCACCACTTTTATGTCACGATAAAGACAATGCTGATTAAACAAAGGGGAACAGAAAATATCGTATCTATATTTCCCATATTTTTACACTTCTAATCAAGTAGGACTTGATTCGAATTTTAGAAGTGTAAAAATATGTGTAAAAACACTCGTGAGTATTCCTAGATTCCTAGACGTTTCAACTACGCAAGCTAAGAAACTGGATGAAATTAGATTAGTTCCAGCGTGCGCTTGCGCAATCACCGAGACAATTCAGTGCTTTGTGTGGCCGGTAAGTGGTCTTTTTTGGCAGGTCTGTCTGTTGGCACACAATGCTGGCGGGAACGGCGGCGGTGCTGGGGGTCCTGCGTGATGCCCCTGGTGAAGGCTCCACACGCGAGCTCGGCACGCAGCGCGGGAGACTGGCCCGAACCACGGCACGGCACCTACTGGCGGACTCTGATGAGGTCAAACCTGCCGCCGTGACGGGGGGATGGGCGGCATGGGATCGACTATCAGGTGCTCTACATAGACGGGAGGGAGTAATGCTAACATGACGTTCTACGGACTCTTGGCCAATTATAACCGAAAAAGAAGCGAAAAAGAAAAGAAAAAGAAAACAATAAAAAAGAAGAAAACAAGCGAGACGACAAGATCAGTCGCCATCCTTTTGTGTCAATCAATCGGTACACTGCAATTTTCCTATTTTGAGCCATGAATCTTGCTTGTAATGTACATTATACAATGCTTATTCATGAATAAACTACTTACTTTCTCATGAATTTGTGTAACCCTCATTCAACGTGTATACTGTATATAGGTACAACGTACAGATTTATCCCTCGGCCTACGGGGGGGGGGGGGCCTGACAGGCCCCCCTGAGGCTTTTCTTGAATAACTTTTTACACATGCGGTGCATCTTGCTGAAATTTTCGGTAGCTGAGTTTACAACAATTATACGTATGCTGTAAAGTTTAATTGAAATTAGTTAAGTAGTTTGGGAGATAATCATGTTTTGATGGCGTCATGTAAAACGAAAAAAACGAGAAATATTTGAAAAATCGTAGAAAACTGGATTTTAAAGCAAATTGCAAACGCAATTAAATCAAAGATACAAAATGGCATTATCTTTAAAATGGCAATCACGGATTTTTATTTTTTTTGGTTTTTGGGCCCTAAAATATAAAAAAAACGGATTTTTTTTTGTTGAAAAATCCCCACAAAATCAAATTTTTCAAAGATGTTAGAAAAACCGGAATATATGTGAGAACTGAGCATGGATAATACCCATACCAAATTTCAAAGCAATATCTTCTTTTTTGACTGAGTAATGGCTCCCTAAGTGTAAGAAACTGATCACGTCATTAAACAAAAAAAATTGTCAAGATACCAACAAATAATTACCTTTTCTGTATTTCGGAGCCAAAACTGGTCTAGAAACATGCCTTTTTATTTATATTTATAAATTTCTAATTTTGAGGTTTTCTGAAGAGCAAAATCGCTGTTCTGGACGTGGTAAATCCGAGGTCATTCACTTGACCTAGAAGGTCACCCATTGACATGAAACCTGAAAATCGCATACTGTTCGATTCTTCTCATGACATGCTGGTTCTTACCGCATTGCTCTAAGTTGCTTGGTTTGGAAGTTAACAGGGGGCCTGTCAGCCCCCCCCCCCCCCGTAGGGCGAAGGTGAAAAAAGCTCCCGTAGGGCGAGGGTTAAATTAAAACTTTCTGTAGCCATCTTCGAGCCCAAGCAGCAGCTGTGTCCGTAGTAGTGTTGTAGCAAAGTTTGCCGACAGCGGCGGCTGTGTGTGCCGGCGGCTGTGTCGGCGGCGGTCCGCCAGATCGTATCTGCCTGCGGCCAACAATGGGCCGGCGGGGCGCGGCGGCGGCCGCAGAATGGCTGAGACAGCGCCGCTGAAAAGAGGCAGGAAATGACAGGAGCGCCGCCGAGGAAGTGCTCTGAATGCAGCCGGCAGAGGCGCGGATGCGTCGTGTCGGTTCGCCGTGCCCCAACTGCTCAGTGTCTATTTTAATGTGTGTTAGACGGGGACGGGGTGTAGGGCTGGGGCCTGGGTGCAAGGGCAGAGATGGGGCGGGTACGGGGCGCGCTGTCTGTAAGTAACGGGGGTATATGGCGTAAGCATGTAGTAAAGAACTTGCTATCATGCAAGTTACCTTCCTAAGTGGTTTCCTGGCATGTGAAAGGGCAGTAAATGCCACACGGGTTATATCGTAAGTTCCAACTTGCGGCGATTACCGGCTGTTGGGAATTATCTGCACAACGTATGGCCGGGCGTTGGGTGTTTGGAGCGATACAGACATTTACAACCATTGCGCTTATTGTTTATCTCTTTCATTTAGAGGACGTTATTATACATGAAATAAACTACAATAGGAATTAGTCGGGATTAAAACTGGTAGCCGGAACCCACAAATGTGGCATAAACGTTCCAGCGAAGAACTCAATGACTAGCTCACAATCTGCATATAAATAATGATGTCTCCAATCTCCAGAGGTGGCTGGCCTCAGTGGGATAGTGTTAGACGTATCGTGCCTGGAATCGAGTCTAAAACTCAGACATACCGTCCTCAACAGACGTCCAACTATTCGATGTGTAGATGTTCGGGATATACAAATTCGGTGTGTAAATTCGATGTGTAGATGTTCGGGATATACAAATTCGGTGTGTAAATTCGATGTATATTGAACACAGTTCAGGTTAGATGATATTCAAAATGTAAAAATACACCCTTGCTTATGCTGTGTAATCAATGACGACTTGGATACAGTCTGCCTTTCACCGAAAGTACCGCAAGATAAATTAAACAAATTGCATGCAAACGCCCATACCGCACGCGCTGCGCACAATCCCCCGGAACAATGGAAATTAGCTGGTTTGATAAAAAGGGGTGGGCAATGAGTAACTCGGGCCGGTTTGATTGGCCTAATTTGGCAGCGGCTGGGGGCTCCGGGGGTGGCGTGACTGCAGTCTGACGATGGCTGACATAATGAGCCAATTATGCTGCCGCGGGTGACACGTACAGCTCAGGCGGCCGGACCAAAAACAACGCGATCGGTGCAGGCCACCTGGCATTGTGACGCCGACGCTGAACAGTTATCGGTATATCCATCACAGATGGGATGCATCAGACAGCTCCATTTGAAAGCAAAATCGATCGCATACAAATAGCGATAATTGTTTTGGAAGTTGAATCGTTACAAAAGCTACTGGCCTGCATGCGGTAACCTGGCCTGACCCACAAACGAGAACTTTGGGTGATTATGCTCTGTCCTTTAGATTACTTGTCAATTTATCTGGTTAATTTAAGCTCAATTTTGATAGCCTGTTAGTAAGCATTTATTTAGCTCAAATAAACTGAATTCAATCGACCAGATACGTCTTAATCTAGCTCATTTGCAGTGAATTCTAGTTGATTTAGCTCATTTGCAGTGAATCCCGACCGATTAGCTATTTCAACACGCAGTTCGTACTGAAACAGTCGGTTAACCCTGTTACATCACAAGCTTACCTTAGCTTAGCTATACTTGAGTACGGACGAACATGTGGCGCACCTTACACAAGGTAGCTGTTTTTTTTTTAGACGAGCCATGATACAAGTACATACCGATAATTCAGGCGTACATTGCAATGTACTGTCAAGTCTCATACCACGTTAGTATGTTTAATAGCCATTGGGCGTTCTTATCTGGCTCCGAGGCAAGAAGTAATTTAGTCTGCAAGATGCATAAACATCGACTAAGTGGAAGGGCATTTATCGAATTACAAAACAAGGTTTGCATAAATGTTGGCTGACATGCAGAGTGATCCGGTGCTGAGAGGCAATAACCTTCTCATATGAATTATTACACTAACATTATTTATTTAGACACGTGATTGGCTCAGGATTTTTTTCTGTGAAACTATTTGCCTCTGCTTTTTCTTTGAAATTGTTCGACCATGACTGCGTTCCTTGAAATGGTAAAGACAAACTACCATGACCCTTCCAACTCCAAGCATCAGACCTCTTTATCATATCAACAGGACACACTTCGATTAACTTTGTACCGAAACACACCATCCCAAAAACCACACCGGATTTCGCGATGAAATGTTAACCTGTCTTTTTGCGTTCCCAGAACAATCTGTCCTATTATTGAACATTCCAAGTGGCGGGGTTCATGATGGGAATACTCCAATTGTATGGGAAATTGCCCTGTTCCGCAGACACGTTCCGTTCCCAGGCTATGGCAGTGTCCGGTTCTGCCAGACACGTTCCGTTCCCAGGCTGTGGCAGTGTCCGGCTCTGCCAGACACGTTCCGTTCCCAGGCTATGGCAGTGTCCGGTTCTGCCAGACACGTTCCGTTCCCAGGCTGTGGCAGTGTCCGGCTCTGCCAGACACGTTCCGTTCCCAGGCTGTGGCAGTGTCCGGCTCTGCCAAACACGTTCCGTTCCCAGGCTGTGGCAGTGTCCGGTTCTGCCAGACACGTTCCGTTCCCAGGCTGTGGCAGTGTCCGGCTCTGCCAGACACGTTCCGTTCCCAGGCTATGGCAGTGTCCGGTTCTGCCAGACACGTTCCGTTCCCAGGCTGTGGCAGTGTCCGGTTCTGCCAGACACGTTCTGTTCCAAGGCTGTGGCAGTGTCCGGCTCTGCCAGACACGTTCCGTTCCCAGGCTGTGGCAGTGCAGACACGTTCTGTTCCCAGGCTGTGGCAGTGTCCGGTTCTGCCAGACACGTTCTGTTCCAAGGCTGTGGCAGTGTCCGGCTCTGCCAGACACGTTCCGTTCCCAGGCTGTGGCAGTGCAGACACGTTCCGTTCCCAGGCTGTGGCAGTGTCCGGTTCTGCCAGACACGTTCCGTTCCCAGGCTGCGGCAGTGTCCGGTTCTGCCAGACACGTTCCGTTCCCAGGCTGTGGCAGTGTCCGGCTCTGCCAGACACGTTCCGTTCCCAGGCTGTGGCAGTGTCCGGCTCTGCCAGACACGTTCCGTTCCCAGGCTGTATCAGTGTCCGGTTCTGCCAGACACGTTCCGTTCCCAGGCTGTGGCAGTGTCCGGCTCTGCCAGACACGTTCCGTTCCCAGGCTGTGGCAGTGTCCGGTTCTGCCAGACACGCTCCGTTCCCAGGCTGTGGCAGTGCAGACACGTTCCGTTCCCAGGCTGTGGCAGTGTCCAGCTCTGCCAGACACGTTCCGTTCCCAGGATGTGGCAGTGTCCGGCTCTGCCAAACACGTTCCGTTCCCAGGCTGTGGCAGTGTCCGGTTCTGCCAGACACGTTCCGTTCCCAGGCTGTGACATTGTCCGGCTCTGCCAGACACGTTCCGTTCCCAGGCTGTGACATTGTCCGGCTCTGCCAGACACGTTCCGTTCCCAGGCTGTGGCAGTGTCCGGCTCTGCCAGACACGTTCCGTTCCCAGGCTGTGGCAGTGTCCGGCTCTGCCAGACACGTTCCGTTCCCAGGCTGTGGCAGTGTCCGGCTCTGCCAGACACGTTCCGTTCCCAGGATGTGGCAGTGTCCGGCTCTGCCAAACACGTTCCGTTCCCAGGCTGTGGCAGTGTCCGGTTCTGCCAGACACGTTCCGTTCCCAGGCTGTGGCAGTGTCCGGCTCTGCCAGACACGTGCCGTTCCCAGGCTGTGGCAGTGTCCGGCTCTGCCAGACACGTTCCGTTCCCAGGCTGTATCAGTGTCCGGCTCTGCCAGACACGTTCCGTTCCCAGGCTATGGCAGTGTCCGGCTCTGCCAGACACGTTCTGTTCCCAGGCTGTGGCAGTGTCCGGCTCTGCCAAACACATTCCGTTCCCAGGCTGTGGCAGTGTCCGGTTCTGCCAGACACGTTCCGTTCCCAGGCTGTGGCAGTGTCCGGCTCTGCCAGACACGTTCCGTTCCCAGGCTATGGCAGTGTGCGGCTCTGCCAGACACGTTCCGTTCCCAGGCTGTGGCAGTGTCCGGCTCTGCCAAACACATTCCGTTCCCAGGCTGTGGCAGTGTCCGGTTCTGCCAGACACGTTCCGTTCCCAGGCTGTGGCAGTGTCCGGCTCTGCCAGACACGTTCCGTTCCCAGGCTGTGGCCGGTTCCCAGGCTGTGGCAGTGTCCGGCTCTGCCAGACACGTTCCGTTCCCAGGCTGTGGCCGGTTCCCAGGCTGTGGCAGTGTCCGGTTCTGCCAGACACGTTCCGTTCCCAGGCTATGGCAGTGTCGACACGTTCCGTTCTCAGGCTATGGCAGTGTCCGGTTCTGCTCGGAACAGGAGCAGAGAGCGTCTTGTGCACATTGCGGCTGTTACCCTCACTTTGCCAACAGGTAAGCTAAGCGAACGGTTACATTCGCATTATGCCTATTTAAATTACCTATTGATGCTTATCAGTTCACATATTTTTCAACCACTATTTAAAACAAACCAACAGTTATTCAAATAGGCGTGGTAGGTATGTTAATTAAAAATAATATTACATATTATTCCGACGTGGCTCATGAAACGAATCAAGTTAAAGGAGTCGTTGGTTGATAGTTATAATTGCTTAATAGTTCCATACACTATTTGTGCATGGTGGGCAACAACATAGATCACCGTTATAAACCGTACAGCGCGCAGCATATGTGTTCCAGTTTATACCAGCACCACACCCGTCCTACTAGCGTTAACGTGAGCGTCTGTAAACGACAATTACTTCCGCCAGGATAACTCGCAGTCCTTTACCTCGGAGCCGTTATCAATTTCCATCGCCTGAAATAATTGCCGGCCGCAGGTGATTACATAAATATTCGTGAGCCCGGAGCGGCCAACTAAGCCATCGGTTGCAGCCATTACAGGACCGTGACCTTGGCTGGAGCCGGGAAAGACTATGGGCACGGAGTGTACGATCCCGTACCAGCCAACTCAGGGGTTCATGGGAGCAACGAAGGAAAGCCACGGTCGTTCCGCGTAGGAACGGAAACGGAAACGGAAACGGAAACGGAAACGGAACGGAAACTGAACGGAAACTGAACGGAAACGGAAACGAAACTGAACGGAAACGGAAACGAAACGGAAACGGAAACGGAACGGAAACGAAACGGAACGGAAACGAAACGGAAACAGAAACGTAACGGGAACGTAACGGGAACGGAAACGGAACGGAAACGGAAACGGAAACGGAACGGAAACGGAACGGAAACGGAACAGAAACGGAACGGAAACGGAACGGAAACGGAACGGAAACGGAACGGAAACGGAACGGGAACGGGAACGGGAACGGAAACGGAACCGGAACTGAAACTGAAACTGAAACTGAAACTGAAACGGAAACGGAACGGGAACGGGAACGGGAACGGAAACGGAAACGGAAACGGAAACGGAAACGGAACGGAAACGTAACGGAAACGTAACGGGAACGGAAACGGAAACGGAACGGAAACGGAACGGAAACGGAAACGGAAACGGAACGGAAACAGAAACGGAACGGAAACGGAACCGGAACGGGAACGGAAACGGAACGGAAACGGAACCGGAAACGGAAACGGAAACCGGAACGGAACGGAACGGAACGGAACGGAACGGAACGGAACGGAACAGAACAGAACAGAACAGAACAGAACAGAACAGAACAGAACAGAACAGAACAGAACAGAACAGAACAGAACAGCACAGCACAGCACAGCACAGCACAGCACAACAGAACAGAACAGAACAGAACAGAACAGAACAGAACAGAACAGAACAGAACAGAACAGAACAGAACAGAACAGAACAGAACAGAACAGAACAGAACAGAACGGAACGGAACGGAACGGAACGGAACGGAACGGAACGGAACGTTGGTTGGTGATGTTCACTGACAAAGGGCAGTCCCGGCAGTGACAGAACCAGGGCAGTCACAGCGGCGTGGTATGACCGCCTCTCCGTGACCGTCTACCAGTGGCCTTGACCCCGTTGACCGTCTCCCGCCCCAGTCCCTCAGTCTTGATCCTGTCTCTCCTTCCCGCCCCGTTCCCACGGTCGGAGCTCGGCAGGCTGCGGTTCCGGTGCGGGGCCGCTCGTATCGACCCGACCTACCCGCCATACCGTACCGGACCGTACCGTGCCGTACCGGAGCGGCCCCGCCGACATCCATCAGAGCCCGGCGATTGGTCGGCGGCTGAGATTGACAGCACATTTCGCCGTCCCGAACGGTTCCGTACAGGCAGCGAGCGCCGGATGCTGGCGGTATATAGGGCCGGCCGCTGCCACACATGGTCCCCAGAGAGACGGGAGGTGAGGGAGGGCAAGGTCGGAGGGGAGGGAAGACACGCAGGTCACCCCGGGGATGGTGAGAACATAGACAAAGGAAGTGAGGTCGAAGGTCAAACGGAGTGGTATTTGTTCTAGGAAAAAATGCGATCTACTATATAAAGGGCAAATGCAAACCGTTCCAACGCTCTAAACTCGAAAACCCTTGGTGATGGACCCAAAACCCATACATTCTCTGAATCAGCATGATGGCATGCATGTCAGTGTACCACTACCATTCAGATCGGACCTCTATATTTTTCAAGTAAATTGTGAAAGCGTGGAATTGATATTGATTGCAATGATATTTGTATTTAGTGGGCCAGAATTTCTTCTTATGTTGCGCTTTTGTGACATTCATTCTGCAGCCATACGAAAACAACACGCTAGCGGCCTAGGGTGGTGTGTTCAGTGTTAACTCGTAGGTACCTACCTTGGTTGAATATTATTAATCCTGGCGATCCTAGCCCAAATTTATATTAGTGTGACTGACGTGGAATTTTTGTCAAGTAAATTGTGAAAGCGTGGAATTTGTTAAAGGGAAATAATGACCTTTTTCCACAAAAATGGAGTTAGCACTTGAAATCGCCAGACGAGACCAAAATATATTGTAAATTCATCACATTTTGCATGAAAACTTTCCTACCGAAAGATATTTCAAGTTAAAGTTGATAAGCGTTCCACACTTTTAACGACCGGTACTTGCAAGCACTTTTGGTCCTCATCAAACTGCGGGCTTTTCCCGTATTGTTTTTTTTTACGCAATGGAGTGGAAAATATATTGTGCGTTCTGCTTGTTGTGATTATATGCCCGGCGATCTTCTAAAACTAACAGCGATTGGAAAAAGTGGCAATAAAATCGGAAGCTCATCGATGCACATCAACGGCGGCATAGTTAGTGGTTGCGACCCTCAATTTTTGAAAATAAATTCATTTGTTTTCAACATTAGGAGTATTGTATAATTTGTCTGTGGCTGTATATAACACTATGCTTTATATTATCATGAAAAATAATAATTTTTCCCCAAAAAACTAACAAACAATAACACAAAACTGGCAATTAAATCGGAAGCTCATCGATGCACATCGACGGCGACCTATTTAGCGTCGGCGATTTGTTTACAAAGCATTGTCATGCTTCTCGGCGCACTTAACCATTGTGGCGAGTTGTTGCTAGTAGCGCTTTCGTTCTCCATGGCAACCAGGCGTGAGCCAATGAAAAGCCAGAACGTATTCCCTTTCTGGCTTTTGATTGGCTGACGCCTGGTTGCCATGGAGAACGAAAGCGCTACTAGCGCGTGTCCGAGCAGCGCTCAGTTTGATCGGAAATGTCACAGAGCCTCCAAAAATGCCGCAATCGATGTAAACAATGGTAGGGAAGGGCGAATTTGTCAATGACCTTCATGAAGTACACAAGGTACTTGTTTTGTATTTTTCCCAAACTTACAACTTCGAATTTGGGAATAATTTTTATTTAATTCTTAAATTTAAATAAAATAATTTTGAAACCATAGCGGTAGCCTAAGAAATTGTTGCTAGCAAAATCAAAAGGTAATTATTTCCCTTTAAGAACATGGGTTGTGTTCAGTGGTGTTCAGTGTTGAATCAAGGTGTCCGGGGTAATGTCTAGGGTTGTGTGCCAGTATTATTTGGTTGTGTGTTATTCTGATAGCATGAAAAATCCAATCTTTCAGTTTACCCTATATCACGGCTACGCGCCCTAAACCAGCAACAACAACAACAGTTTACCCTTCCAAAGTCTTCAGTGGTGTGGAATTTGTTAAGAACAACACACTAGGGTTGTATGAAAATTCCAATTTTTCAGTTTACCCTACCAGACATTCAAAGCGTTGCATTTGTTAGGAACAACACAACAAGTGTTAGTTTTCAAGTAAATTGTGAAAGTCTTCAGTGGTGTTCAGTGTTAGTTTTAAGAACAGTGTTCAGTGTTGACTCAGTTTTAAGAACAGTGTTCAGTGTTGAATCAAGGTGTCCGGGGTAATGTCAGTTTACCCTACCAGACATTTGTTTAAGCGTGGGTGTTGTGTGTTCAGTGTTGAATCGTAGGTACCTACTACCTACCTTGGTTGAATATTATTAATCCTTTACAGGGGCGTAGCTTCTACAAACAAGTTGGGGGGGGGGGGGGGCGCTGAGCTGGAAAAAATCGCTTTTAAGCACCATCAAAATCCACAAAATGCAGATTTCTCCCCAGATTTGACCGACTTCTTCGTCAAAGTTGGGGGGGGGGGGGGGCTGAAGCACAGTTTTTTTTTGGGGGGGGGGGGGGGGCTGAAGCCCCCCAACTGAATAGGAGCCTACACCCCTGACCCTTTATTTGGTTGAGTGTTCTTCTGATAGCATGAAAAGTCCAATATTTCAGTTTACCCTACCAGACATTCAATTGTGAAAGCGTGGAATTTGTTTTTCAAGTAAATTGTGAAAGCATGGAATTTGTTAAGAACAACACACTAGGGTTGTATGAAAAGTCCAATCTTTCAGTTTACCCTACCAGACATTCAAAGCGTGAAATTTGTTAAGAACAACACAAGTGTTAGTTTTCAAGTAAATTGTGAAAGTATTCAGTGGTGGTCAGTGTTAGTTTTAAGAACAGTGTTCAGTTTTGAATCAGTTTTAAGATCAGTGCTCAGTGTTGAATCAAGGTGTCCGGGGTAATGTCAGTTTACCCTACCAGACATTTGTTTAAGCTTGTAATTTGTTTTTCAAGTATATTGTGAAAGCGTGGAATTTGTTAAGAACAACACGCTAGGGTTGTATGAAAAGTCCAATCTATCAGTTTACCCTATACCAGACATTCAAAGTGCGGAATTTGTTAGAACAACACAACAAGTGTGAATTTGTCGTACCAGACATTTGTTTAAGCGTCCGAGGAGTCGCCCGAGGAGACACCGCCAGGTACTTAATTTCCCGGGGAACGCCGGGTACCCCAGCTAGTAAAACATAAAACAAAAATATTAATTCTTATTTTACAATGCCCTACCAGACAGCTTGGGATCCATGGCACTTGTTCATGGCATTTGCCCATAGAATAACAACTTACTAAATGCAGGTGATGCTGTACCCCAGTAATGACTGGCATACAACACACTTCATTATCTTGCGCACATTCTTTCCCCATTCAGCAACGCATCTTTTATCCAGTCCTTTGGCTACTCGGTAACGCATCTTTTATCCAGTCCCTTTGGCAACTCGGTAACGCATCCTTTATCCAGTCCTTTGGCAACTCTGTATCGCATCCTTTATCCAGTCCTTTGGCAACTCGGTAACGGATCTTTTATCCAGTGCTTTGGCAACTCGGTAACGCATCCTTTATCCAGTCCTTTGGCAACTCGGTATCGCATCCTTTATCCAGTTCTTTGGCAACTCGGTGACGAATCCTTTATCCAGTCCTTTGGCAACTCGGTATCGCATCCTTTATCCAGTTATTTGGCAACTCGGTAACGAATCCTTTATCCAGTCCTTTGGCAACTCGGCAACGCATCCTTTATCCAGTCCTTTGGCAACTCAGCAACGCATCCTTTATCCAGTCCTTTGGCTACTCGGTAACACATCATTTATCCAGTCCTTTGGCAAATCGGCAACGCATCCTTTATCCAGTCCTTTGGCAACTCAGCAACGCATCCTTTATCCACTCCTTTGGCTACTCGGTAACGCATCATTTATCCAGTCCTTTGGCAAATCGGCAACGCATCCTTTATCCAGTCCTTTGGCAACTCGGTAACGCATCCCTTTATCCAGTCCTTTGGCTACTCGGTAACGCATCCTTTATCCAGTCCTTTGGCAACTCGGTAACGCATCCTTTATGCCAGTCCTTTGGCTACTCGGTAACGCATCCTTTATCCAGTCCTTTGGCAACTCGGTAACGAATCCTTTATCCAGTCCTTTGGCAACTCGGTATCGCATCCTTTATCCAGTTCTTTGGCAACTCGGTAACGAATCCTTTATCCAGTCCTTTGGCAACTCGACAACGCATCCTTTATCCAGTCCTTTGGCAACTCGGTATCGCATCCTTTATCCAGTTCTTTGGCAACTCGGTAACGCATCCTTTATCCCTTTAGGACGCCGCCCCTGAGTATCGGGTCGCGGCTGGGTGGGCTCGCGGCGGGGCTGGGGTGTTGTCGGGGCGGGCGGTCGGCCGTCGACCCGTCAAATCTGTCTGTTGAGAATTAGTATGCCCGTCGCCGTTGACGCGGGCTGAGGGTAAGTCGCCGCTAATAGGAGAGTGCGCCCGCTGCCGCCGCTGCCGACGCTGTCGGACGGGCTGAAAACACGAGCCGCGCGCCTTCCGTTGATCCGCGGCGGAAAACACCGGCCGACCGGAACTCCGTGTCGGCCGGCTCTCCTACAGTCCGCTGTGGCCTGCAGTCCGCAGTCCGCAGTCCGCAGTCCGCAGTCCCACAGTCCACAGTCCGCAGTCCGCAGTCCGCAGTCCGCAGTCCGCAGTCCGCAGGTCCGCAGTCTACAGTCTACAGTCCGCAGTCCACAGTCCGCAGTCCACAGTCCGCAGTCCGCAGTCCGCTGTTGCCGGTGAAGTCCGCGGTCCGCAGTCCGCAGTCCGCAGTCCGCAGTCCGCGGTGCCGCGGTCCGCAGTCCGCACTCCGCACTCTGAAGTCCTCAGTCCGCAGTGTAGATGGAGAGCATTAGATGCAGTCCGAAGTCCGCAGTCCGCAGTCCGCACTCCGAAGTCCGCAGTCCGCAGTGGCAAATGGAGTGCATTAGATGCAGTCCGCGGTGGCGCAGTCGGCAGTTCGCAGTCCACAGTCCGTAGTCCGCAGTCCGCAGTCCGTAGTCCGCAGTCCGCAGTCCGTAGTCCGCAGTCCGTAGTCCCGCAGTCCGTAGTCCCGCAGTCCGCAGTCCGCAGTCCGCAGTCCACAGTCCACAGTCCCACCAGTCCACAGTCCGCAGTCCGCAGTCCGCAGTCCGCAGTCCGCAGTCCGCAGTCCACAGTCCACAGTCCACAGTCCACAGTCCACAGTCCCACAGTCCCACAGTCCACAGTCCACAGTCCGCAGTCCGCAGTCCCGCAGTCGCGCAGTCCGCAGTCCGCAGTCCGCAGTCCGCAGTCCGCAGTCTACCAGTCTACAGTCTACAGTCTACAGTCTACAGTATACAGTCTACAGTCTACAGTCTACAGTCTACAGTCTACAGTCGCAGTCCGCAGTCCACAGTCCACAGTCCACAGTCCACAGTCCACAGTCCGCAGTCCGCAGTCCCGCAGTCCGCAGTCCGCAGTCCGCACTCCGAAGTCCTCAGTCCGCAGTGTAGATGGAGAGCATTAGATGCAGTCCGAAGTCCACAGTCCGCAGTCCGCACTCCGAAGTCCGCAGTCCGCAGTGCAAATGGAGTGCATTAGATGCAGTCCGCGGTGCGCAGTCGGCAGTTCGCAGTCCCGTAGTCCGCAGTCCGTAGTCCGCAGTCCGCAGTCCGCAGTCCACAATCCGTAGTCCGCAGTCCGCAGTCCACAGTCCACAGTCCGTAGTCCGCAGTCCGCAGTCCCGCAGTCCGCAGTCCGCAAGTCCGCAGTCCGTAGTCCGCAGTCCGCAGTCCGCAGTCCGCAGTCCGCGGTGCGGATGGAGAGCATTAGATGCAGTCGCAAGAGAAGTTGATAACGACAGTCGCCGCACGAAATATAGCTATATAGCTATACTATATAGCTACTATAGATATAGCTATACTGCAGAGTTAAAACGAGATATAGCTATATAGACGAGATATAGCTATACTGCAGTGTTAACACGAGATATAGCTATATAGACGAGATATAGCTATATAGACGAGATATAGCTATACTGCAGTGTTAAAACGAGATATAGCTATATAGACGAGATATAGCTATACTGCAGTGTTGAAACGAGATATAGCTATATAGACGAGATTATAGCTATACTGCAGTGTTAAAACGAGATATAGCTATATAGACGGAATATAGCTATACTGCAGTGTTAAAACGAGATATAGTATAGATGAGATATAGCTATATAGACGAGATATAGCTATACTGCAGTGTTAAAACGAGCTATAGCTATATAGACGGAATATAGCTATACTGCAGTGTTAAAACGATATATAGTATAGATGAGATATAGCTATATAGACGAGATATAGCTATACTGCAGTGTTAAAACGAGATATAGCTATATAGACGAGATATAGCATATACTGCAGTGTTAAAACGAGATATAGCTATATAGACGAGATATAGCTATACTGCAGTGTTAAAACGAGATATAGCTATATAGACGAGATATAACTATATAGACGAGATATAGCTATACTGCAGTGTTAAAACGAGATATAGCTATATAGACGAGATATAGCTATACTGCAGTGTTAAAACGAGATATAGCTATATAGACGAGATATAGCTATATAGACGAGACTATATAGCTATACTGCAGTGCTAAAACGAGATATAGCTATATAGACGAGATATAGCTATATATACGAGATAGCTATATCGCACGAGATATAGCTATATCGCACGAGATATAGCTATATAGACGAGATATAGCTATACTGCAGTGTTAAAACGAGATATAGCTATACAGACGAGATATAGCTATACTGCAGTGCTAAAACGAGATATAGCTATATAGACGAGATATAGCTATTATAGACGAGATATAGCTATA
>JAXIVJ010005498.1:60000-73566 GCA_036785665.1 Chirona hameri | reverse complement strand
ATACGTCTCTACAGTACAGTGTGTGACACTCCAACACGTCTGTACAGTACGGTGTGTGACACCCCAATACGTCTCTACAGTACAGTGTGTGACACTCCAACACGTCTGTACAGTACGGTGTGTGACATCCCAACACGTCTGTACAGTACGGTGTGTGACACTCCAACACGTCTGTACAGTACGGTGTGTGACACCCCAACACGTCTGTACAGTACGGTGTGTGACACCCCAACGCGTCTGTACAGTACGGTGTGTGGCACCCCAACACGTCTGTACAGTACGGTGTGTGGCATCCCAACACGTCTGTACAGTACGGTGTGTGACATCCCAACACGTCTGTACAGTACGGTGTGTGACACTCCAACACGTCTGTACAGTACAGTGTGTGACACCCCAACACGTCTGTACAGTACAGTGTGTGACACCCCAACACGTCTGTACAGTACAGTGTGTGACACTCCAACACGTCTGTACAGTACGGTGTGTGATACTCCAACACGTCTGTACAGTACGGTGTCTGATACTCCAATGCACGTTTGTACAGTACGGTGTGTGACACTCCAACTCGTCTGTACAGTACGGTGTGTGACATCCCAACACGTCTGCACAGTACGGTCAGAGGACATCCCAACACGTCTGTACAGTACGGTGTGTGACACTCCAACTCGTCTGTACAGTACGGTGTGTGACATCCCAACACGTCTGCACAGTACGGTCAGAAGAAATCCCAACACGTCTGTACAGTACGGTGTGTGACACTCCAACTCGTCTGTACAGTACGGTGTGTGACATCCCAACACGTCTGTACAGTACGGTGTGTGACACCCCAACACGTCTGTACAGTACGGTGTGTGACACCCCAGCACGTCTGTACAGTACGGTGTGTGACACCCCAGCACGTCTGTACAGTACGGTGTGTGATACTCCAACACGTATGTACAGTACGGTGTGTGACACTCCAACACGTCTGTACAGTACGGTGTGTGACATCCCAACACGTCTGTACAGTACAGTGTGTGACACCCCAACACGTCTGTACAGTACGGTGTGTGATACTCCAACACGTCTGTACAGTATGGTGTGTGACACCCCAACACGTCTGTACAGTACGGTGTGTGACATCCCCACACGTCTGTACAGTATGGTCTGTGACACCCCAACACGTCTGTACAGTACGGTGTGTGACACCCCAACACGTCTGTACAGTACAGTGTGTGACACCCCAACACGTCTGTACAGTACGGTGTGTGACACCCCAACACGTCTGTACAGTACGGTGTGCGACACCCCAACACGTCTGTACAGTATGGTCTGTGACACCCCAACACGTCTGTACAGTATGGTGTGTGACACTCCAACACGTCTGTACAGTACGGTGTGTGACACCCCAACACGTCTGTACAGTACGGTGTGTGACACCCCAACACGTCTGTACAGTACGGTGTGCGACACCCCAACACGTCTGTACAGTATGGTCTGTGACACCCCAACACGTCTGTACAGTATGGTGTGTGACACTCCAACACGTCTGTACAGTACGGTGTGCGACACCCCAACACGTCTGTACAGTATGGTCTGTGACACCCCAACACGTCTGTACAGTACGGTGTGTGACACCCCAACACGTCTGTACAGTATGGTGTGTGACACTCCAACACGTCTGTACAGTACAGTGTGTGACATCCCAACACGTCTGTACAGTACGGTGTGTGACACCCCAGCACGTCTGTACAGTACGGTGTGTGACACCCGAACACGTCTGTACAGTACGGTGTGTGATACTCCAACACGTCTGTACAGTACGGTGTGTGATACTCCAACACGTCTGTACAGTACAATGTGTGACATCCCAACACGTCTGTACAGTACGGTGTGTGACACCCCAACACGTCTGTACAGTACAGTGTGTGACACCCCAACACGTCTGTACAGTACAGTGTGTGACACTCCAACACGTCTGTACAGTACGGTGTGTGATACTCCAACACGTCTGTACAGTACGGTGTGTGACATCCCAACACGTCTGTACAGTACGGTGTGTGACACCCCAACACGTCTGTACAGTACGCTGTCTGATACTCCAATGCACGTTTGTACAGTACGGTGTGTGACACTCCAACTCGTCTGTACAGTACGGTGTGTGACATCCCAACACGTCTGCACAGTACGGTCAGAGGACATCCCAACACGTCTGTACAGTACGGTGTGTGACACTCCAACTCGTCTGTACAGTACGGTGTGTGACATCCCAACACGTCTGCACAGTACGGTCAGAAGACATCCCAACACGTCTGTACAGTACGGTGTGTGACACTCCAACTCGTCTGTACAGTACGGTGTGTGACATCCCAACACGTCTGTACAGTACAGTGTGTGACACCCCAACACGTCTGTACAGTACGGTGTGTGACACCCCAACACGTCTGTACAGTACGGTGTGTGACACCCCAACACGTCTGTACAGTACGGTGTGTGACATCCCCACACGTCTGTACAGTACAGTGCGTGACACCCCAACACGTCTGTACAGTACGGTGTGTGACACCCCAACACGTCTGTACAGTACGGTGTGTGATACTCCAACACGTCTGTACAGTACGGTGTGTGACACCCCAACACGTCTGTACAGTACGGTGTGTGATACTCCAACACGTCTGTACAGTACGGTGTGTGACACCCCAACACGTCTGTACAGTACGGTGTGTGACACCCCAACACGTCTGTACAGTATGGTGTGTGATACTCCAACACGTCTGTACAGTACGGTGTGTGACATCCCAACACGTCTGTACAGTACAGTGTGTGACACCCCAACACGTCTGTACAGTACGGTGTGTGACACCCCAACACATCTGTACAGTACGGTGTGTGACACCCCAACACGTCTGTACAGTACGGTGTGTGACATCCCCACACGTCTGTACAGTACAGTGCGTGACACCCCAACACGTCTGTACAGTACGGTGTGTGACACCCCAACACGTCTGTACAGTACGGTGTGTGATACTCCAACACGTCTGTACAGTACGGTGTGTGATACTCCAACACGTCTGTACAGTACGGTGTGTGATACTCCAACACGTCTGTACAGTACGGTGTGTGACACCCCAACACGTCTGTACAGTACGGTGTGTGATACTCCAACACGTCTGTACAGTACGGTGTGTGACACCCCAACACGTCTGTACAGTACGGTGTGTGACACCCCAACACGTCTGTACAGTACGGTGTGTGACACCCCAACACGTCTGTACAGTACGGTGTGTGATACTCCAACACGTCTGTACAGTACGGTGTGTGACACCCCAACACAACTGTACAGTACGGTGTGTGACATCCCAACACGTCTGTACAGTACGGTGTGTGACACCCCAACACGTCTGTACAGTACGGTGTGTGACACCCCAACACGTCTGTACAGTACGGTGTGTGATACTCCAACACGTCTGTACAGTACAGTGTGTGACACTCCAACACGTCTGTACAGTACGGTGTGTGACACTCCAACACGTCTGTACAGTACGGTGTGTGACATCCCAACACGTCTGTACAGTACAGTGTGTGACACTCCAACACGTCTGTACAGTACGGTGTGTGACACCCCAATACGTCTCTACAGTACAGTGTGTGACACCCCAACACGTCTGTACAGTACGGTGTGTGACACCCCAACACGTCTGTACAGTACAGTGTGTGACACCCCAACACGTCTGTACAGTACGGTGTGTGACACCCCAACACGTCTGTACAGTACGGTGTGTGACACCCCAACACGTCTGTACAATACGGTGGGTCACACCCCAACACGTCTGTACAGTACGTTGTGTGATACTCCAACACGTATGTACAGTACGGTGTGTGACACTCCAACACGTCTGTACAGTACGGTGTGTGACATCCCAACACGTCTGTACAGTACGGTGTGTGACATCCCAACACGTCTGTACAGTACGGTGTGTGACACCCCAGCACGTCTGTACAGTACGGTGTGTGACACCCCAACACGTCTGTACAGTACGGTCAGAGGACATCCCAACACGTCTGTACAGTACAGTGTGTGACACCCCAACACGTCTGTACAGTACAGTGTGTGACATCCCAACACGTCTGTACAGTACGGTGTGTGACACCCCAGCACGTCTGTACAGTACGGTGTGTGACACCCCAACACGTCTGTACAGTACGGTGTGTGACACCCCAACACGTCTGTACAGTACGGTGTGTGACATCCCAACACGTCTGTACAGTACGGTGTGTGACACCCCAGCACGTCTGTACAGTACGGTGTGTGACACTCCAACACGTCTGTACAGTACGGTGTGTGACACCCCAACACGTCTGTACAGTACGGTGTGTGACACCCCAACACGTCTGTACAGTACGGTGTGTGACACTTCAACTCGTCTGTACAGTACGGTGTGTGACATCCCAACACGTCTGTACAGTACAGTGTGTGACACCCCAACAGGTCTGTACAGTACGGTGTGTGACACCCCAACACGTCTGTACAGTACGGTCAGAGGACATCCCAACACGTCTGTACAGTACAGTGTGTGACACCCCAACACGTCTGTACAGTACGGTGTGTGATACTCCAACACGTCTGTACAGTACGGTGTGTGACACCCCAACACGTCTGTACAGTACGGTGTGTGACACTCCAACACGTCTGTACAGTACGGTGTGTGACATCCCAACACGTCTGTACAGTACGGTGTGTGACACTCCAACTCGTCTGTACAGTACGGTGTGTGACATCCCAACACGTCTGTACAGTACAGTGTGTGACACCCCAACAGGTCTGTACAGTACGGTGTGTGACACCCCAACACGTCTGTACAGTACGGTCAGAGGACATCCCAACACGTCTGTACAGTACAGTGTGTGACACCCCAACACGTCTGTACAGTACGGTGTGTGATACTCCAACACGTCTGTACAGTACGGTGTGTGACACCCCAACACGTCTGTACAGTACGGTGTGTGACACTCCAACACGTCTGTACAGTACGGTGTGTGACATCCCAATACGTCTGTACAGTACAGTGTGTGACATCCCAACACGTCTGTACAGTACGGTGTGTGACATCCCAACACGTCTGTACAGTACGGTGTGTGACGCTCCAACACGTCTGTACAGTACGGTGTGTGACATCCCAATACGTCTGTACAGTACAGTGTGTGACATCCCAACACGTCTGTACAGTACGGTGTGTGACACCCCAACACGTCTGTACAGTACGGTGTGCGACATCCCAACACGTCTGTACAGTACAGTGTGTGACACCCCAACACGTCTGTACAGTACGGTGTGTGACACCCCAGCACGTCTGTACAGTACGGTGTGTGACATCCCAACACGTCTGTACAATACGGTGTGTGACACTCCAACACGTCTGTACAGTACAGTGTGTGACAGACCAACACGTCTGTACAGTACGGTGTGTGACATCCCAACACGTCTGTACAATACGGTGTGTGATACTCCAACACGTCTGTACAGTACAGTGCGTGACATCCCAGCACGTCTGTACAGTACGGTGTGTGGCACCCCAACACGTCTGTACAGTACAGTGTGTGACACCCCAACACGTCTGTACAGTACGATGTGTGACACCCCAACACGTCTGTACAGTACGGTGTGTGACATCCCAACACGTCTGTACAGTACGGTGTGTGACACCCCAACACGTCTGTACAGTACGGTGTGTGGCATCCCAACACGTCTGTACAGTACGGTGTGTGATACTCCAGCACGTCTGTACAGTACGGTGTGTGATACCCCAACACGTCTGTACAGTACGGTGTGCGACATCCCAACACGTCTGTACAGTACGGTGTGTGATACTCCAGCACGTCTGTACAGTACGGTGTGTGATACCCCAACACGTCTGTACAGTACGGTGTGCGACATCCCAACACGTCTGTACAGTACGGTGTGTGACACTCCAACACGTCTGTACAATACGGTGTGTGACACTCCAACACGTCTGTACAGTACGGTGGGTCACACCCCAACACGTCTGTACAGTACGGTGTGTGATACTTTAACACGTCTGTACAGTACGGTGTGTGACACTCCAACACGTCTGTACAGTACAGTGTGTGACACCCCAACACGTCTGTACAGTACGGTGTGTGACACCCCAACACGTCTGTACAGTACGGTGTGTGACATCCCAACACAACTGTACAGTACGGTCAGAGGACACCCCAACACGTCTGTACAGTACGGTGTGTGATACTCCAACACGTCTGTACAGTACGGTGTGTGACACCCCAACACGTCTGTACAGTACGGTGTGTGACATCCCAACACGTCTGTACAGTACGCTGTGTGATACTCCAATGCACGTTTGTACAGTACGGTGTGTGACATCCCAACACGTCTGTACAGTACGGTGTGTGACACCCCAACACGTCTGTACAGTACAGTGTGTGACACCCCAACACGTCTGTACAGTACGGTGTGTGGCACCCCAACACGTCTGTACAGTACGGTGTGTGACACCCCAACACGTCTGTACAGTACGGTGTGTGATACTCCAACACGTCTGTACAGTACGGTGTGTGACATCCCAACACGTCTGTACAGTACGCTGTGTGATACTCCAATGCACGTTTGTACAGTACGGTGTGTGACACTCCAACACGTCTGTACAGTACAGTGTGTGACACCCCAACACGTCTGTACAGTACGGTGTGTGACACCCCAACACGTCTGTACAGTACGGTGTGTGACATCCCAACACAACTGTACAGTACGGTCAGAGGACACCCCAACACGTCTGTACAGTACGGTGTGTGATACTCCAACACGTCTGTACAGTACGGTGTGTGACACCCCAACACGTCTGTACAGTACGGTGTGTGACACTCCAACTCGTCTGTACAGTACGGTGTGTGATACTCCAACACGTCTGTACAGTACAGTGTGTGACACTCCAACACGTCTGTACAGTAGGTGTGTGACATCCCAACACGTCTGTACAGTACGGTGTGTGACATCCCAACACGTCTGTACAGTACGGTGTGTGACACCCCAACACGTCTGTACAGTACGGTGTGTGACATCCCAACACGTCTGTACAGTACGGTGTGTGACACCCCAACACGTCTGTACAGTACGGTGTGTGACACCCCAACACGTCTGTACAGTACGGTATGTGACACCCCAACACGTCTGTACAGTACGGTGTGTGACATCCCAACACGTCTGTACAGTACGGTGCGTGACATCCCAACACGTCTGTACAGTACGGTGTGTGACATCCCAGCACGTCTGTACAGTACGGTGTGTGATACCCCAACACGTCTGTACAGTACGGTGTGTGACACCCCAACACGTCTGTACAGTACAGTGTGTGACACCCCAACACGTCTGTACAGTACGGTGTGTGACACCCCAACACGTCTGTACAGTACGGTATGTGACACCCCAACACGTCTGTACAGTACGGTGTGTGACATCCCAACACGTCTGTACAGTACGGTGTGTGACATCCCAACACGTCTGTACAGTACGGTGTGTGACACCCCAACACGTCTGTACAGTACAGTGTGTGACACCCCAACACGTCTGTACAGTACAGTGTGTGACACCACAACACGTCTGTACAGTACGGTGTGTGACACCCCAACACGTCTGTACAGTACGGTGTGTGACATCCCAACACGTCTGTACAGTACAGTGTGTGACACCCCAACACGTCTGTACAGTACAGTGTGTGACACCACAACACGTCTGTACAGTACGGTGTGTGACACCCCAACACGTCTGTACAGTACGGTGTGTGACATTTCCACACGTCTGTACAGTACAGTGCGTGACACCCCAACACGTCTGTACAGTACGGTGTGTGACATCCCAACACGTCTGTACAGTACGGTGTGTGACACCCCAACACGTCTGTACAGTACGGTGTGTGGCATCCCAACACGTCTGTACAGTACGCTGTGTGATACTCCAATGCACGTTTGTACAGTACGGTGTGTGACATCCCAACACGTCTGTACAGTACGGTGTGTGACACCCCAACACGTCTGTACAGTACGGTGTGTGATACTCCAACACGTCTGTACAGTACGGTGTGTGACATCCCAACACGTCTGTACAGTACGCTGTGTGATACTCCAATGCACGTTTGTACAGTACGGTGTGTGACATCCCAACACGTCTGTACAGTACGGTGTGTGACACTCCAACACGTCTGTACAGTAGGTGTGTGACACCCCAACACGTCTGTACAGTACGGTTTGTGACACCCCAACACGTCTGTACAGTACGGTGTGTGATACTCCAACACGTCTGTACAGTACGGTGTGTGACATCCCAACACGTCTGTACAATACGCTGTGTGATACTCCAATGCACGTTTGTACAGTACGGTGTGTGACATCCCAACACGTCTGTACAGTACGCTGTGTGATACTCCAATGCACGTTTGTACAGTACGGTGTGTGACATCCCAACACGTCTGTACAGTACGGTGTGTGACACCCCAACACGTCTGTACAGTACGCTGTGTGATACTCCAATGCACGTTTGTACAGTACGGTGTGTGACATCCCAACACGTCTGTACAGTACGCTGTGTGATACTCCAATGCACGTTTGTACAGTACGGTGTGTGACACTCCAACACGTCTGTACAGTACAGTGTGTGACACCCCAACACGTCTGTACAGTACGGTGTGTGACACCCCAACACGTCTGTACAGTACGGTGTGTGACATCCCAACACAACTGTACAGTACGGTCAGAGGACACCCCAACACGTCTGTACAGTACGGTGTGTGATACTCCAACACGTCTGTACAGTACGGTGTGTGACATCCCAACACGTCTGTACAGTACGGTGTGTGACACTCCAACACGTCTGTACAGTACGGTGTGTGACACCCCAACACGTCTGTACAGTACGGTGTGTGACACCCCAACACGTCTGTACAGTACGGTGTGTGACATCCCAACACGTCTGTACAGTACGGTGTGTGACATCCCAACACGTCTGTACAGTACGGTGTGTGACACCCCAACACGTCTGTACAGTACAGTGTGTGACACCCCAACACGTCTGTACAGTACAGTGTGTGACACCACAACACGTCTGTACAGTACGGTGTGTGACACCCCAACACGTCTGTACAGTACGGTGTGTGACATCCCAACACGTCTGTACAGTACAGTGTGTGACACCCCAACACTTCTGTACAGTACAGTGTGTGACACCACAACACGTCTGTACAGTACGGTGTGTGACACCCCAACACGTCTGTACAGTACGGTGTGTGACACCCCAACACGTCTGTACAGTACGGTGTGTGACACCCCAACACGTCTGTACAGTACGGTGTGTGACATCCCAACACGTCTGTACAGTACAGTGTGTGACACCCCAACACGTCTGTACAGTACGGTGTGTGACACCCCAACACGTCTGTACAGTACGGTGTGTGACACCCCAACACGTCTGTACAGTATGGTGTGTGACATCCCAACACGTCTGTACAGTACGGTGTGTGACATCCCCACACGTCTGTACAGTACAGTGCGTGACACCCCAACACGTCTGTACAGTACGGTGTGTGACATCCCAACACGTCTGTACAGTACGGTGTGTGATATCCCAACACGTCTGTACAGTACGGTGTGTGACATCCCAACACGTCTGTACAGTACGGTGTGTGACACCCCAACACGTCTGTACAGTACGGTGTGTGACACCCCAACACGTCTGTACAGTACGGTGTGTGACATCCCCACACGTCTGTACAGTACGGTGTGTGACACTCCAACACGTCTGTACAGTATGGTGTGTGATACTCCAACACGTCTGTACAGTACGGTGTGTGACATCCCAACACGTCTGTACAGTACGGTGTGTGACACCCCAACACGTCTGTACAGTACGGTGTGTGATACTCCAACACGTCTGTACAGTACGGTGTGTGACATCCCAACACGTCTGTACAGTACGCTGTGTGATACTCCAATGCACGTTTGTACAGTACGGTGTGTGACACTCCAATGCACGTTTGTACAGTACGGTGTGTGACATCCCAACACGTCTGTACAGTACGGTGTGTGACACCCCAACACGTCTGTACAGTACGGTGTGTGATACTCCAACACGTCTGTACAGTACGGTGTGTGACATCCCAACACGTCTGTACAGTACGCTGTGTGATACTCCAATGCACGTTTGTACAGTACGGTGTGTGACATCCCAACACGTTTGTACAGTACGGTGTGTGACATCCCAACACGTCTGTACAGTACGGTGTGTGACACTCCAACACGTCTGTACAGTACGGTGTGTGACACCCCAACACGTCTGTACAGTAGGTGTGTGACACCCCAACACGTCTGTACAGTACGGTGTGTGACACTCCAACACGTCTGTACAGTACGGTGTGTGACATCCCAACACGTCTGTACAGTACGGTGTGTGACACCCCAACACGTCTGTACAGTACGGTGTGTGACACCCCAACACGTCTGTACAGTACGGTGTGTGACATCCCAACACGTCTGTACAGTACGGTGTGTGGCATCCCAACACGTCTGTACAGTACGGTGTGTGACACCCCAACACGTCTGTACAGTACGGTGTGTGATACTCCAACACGTCTGTACAGTACGGTGTGTGACACCCCAACACGTCTGTACAGTACGGTGTGTGACACCCCAACACGTCTGTACAGTACGGTGTGTGACACCCCAACACGTCTGTACAGTACGGTGTGTGATACTCCAACACGTCTGTACAGTATGGTGTGTGACACCCCAACACGTCTGTACAGTACAGTGTGTGACACCCCAACACGTCTGTACAGTACGGTGTGTGACACCACAACACGTCTGTACAGTACGGTGTGTGACACTCCAACACGTCTGTACAGTACGGTGTGTGATACCCCAGCACGTCTGTACAGTACAGTGTGTGATACCCCAACACGTCTGTACAGTACGCTGTGTGACACCCCAGCACGTCTGTACAGTACGGTGTGTGACATCCCAGCACGTCTGTACAGTACGGTGTGTGACACCCCAACACGTCTGTACAGTACGGTGTGTGACATCCCAACACGTCTGTACAGTACGCTGTGTGACACCCCAGCACGTCTGTACAGTACGGTGTGTGACACCCCAACACGTCTGTACAGTACGGTGTGTGACACCCCAACACGTCTGTACAGTACGCTGTGTGACACCCCAGCACGTCTGTACAGTACGGTGTGTGACATCCCAGCACGTCTGTACAGTACGGTGTGTGACACCCCAACACGTCTGTACAGTACGGTGTGTGACATCCCAACACGTCTGTACAGTACGCTGTGTGATACTCCAATGCACGTTTGTACAGTACGGTGTGTGACACTCCAACACGTCTGTACAGTACAGTGTGTGACACCCCAACACGTCTGTACAGTACGGTGTGTGACATCCCAACACGTCTGTACAGTACGCTGTGTGATACTCCAATGCACGTTTGTACAGTACGGTGTGTGACACTCCAACACGTCTGTACAGTACAGTGTGTGACACCCCAACACGTCTGTACAGTACGGTGTGTGACACCCCAACACGTCTGTACAGTACGGTGTGTGACATCCCAACACAACTGTACAGTACGGTCAGAGGACACCCCAACACGTCTGTACAGTACGGTGTGTGATACTCCAACACGTCTGTACAGTACGGTGTGTGACATCCCAACACGTCTGTACAGTACGGTGTGTGACACCCCAACACGTCTGTACAGTACGGTGTGTGACACCCCAACACGTCTGTACAGTACGGTGTGTGACATCCCAACACGTCTGTACAGTACGTTGTGTGACATCCCAACACGTCTGTACAGTACGGTGTGTGACACCCCAACACGTCTGTACAGTACAGTGTGTGACACCCCAACACGTCTGTACAGTACAGTGTGTGACACCACAACACGTCTGTACAGTACGGTGTGTGACACCCCAACACGTCTGTACAGTACGGTGTGTGACATCCCAACACGTCTGTACAGTACAGTGTGTGACACCCCAACACTTCTGTACAGTACAGTGTGTGACACCACAACACGTCTGTACAGTACGGTGTGTGACACCCCAACACGTCTGTACAGTACGGTGTGTGACACCCCAACACGTCTGTACAGTACGGTGTGTGACACCCCAACACGTCTGTACAGTACGGTGTGTGACATCCCAACACGTCTGTACAGTACAGTGTGTGACACCCCAACACGTCTGTACAGTACGGTGTGTGACACCCCAACACGTCTGTACAGTACGGTGTGTGACACCCCAACACGTCTGTACAGTATGGTGTGTGACATCCCAACACGTCTGTACAGTACGGTGTGTGACATCCCCACACGTCTGTACAGTACAGTGCGTGACACCCCAACACGTCTGTACAGTACGGTGTGTGACATCCCAACACGTCTGTACAGTACGGTGTGTGATATCCCAACACGTCTGTACAGTACGGTGTGCGATACTCCAATGCACGTTTGTACAGTACGGTGTGTGACATCCCAGCACGTCTGTACAGTACGGTGTGTGACACTCCAACACGTCTGTACAGTACGGTGTGTGACACCCCAACACGTCTGTACAGTACAGTGTGTGACACCCCAACACGTCTGTACAGTACGGTGTGTGACATCCCAACACGTCTGTACAGTACGGTGTGTGACACCCCAACACGTCTGTACAGTACGGTGTGTGACACCCCAACACGTCTGTACAGTACGGTGTGTGACATCCCAACACGTCTGTACAGTACGGTGTGTGACATCCCCACACGTCTGTACAGTACAGTGCGTGACACCCCAACACGTCTGTACAGTACGGTGTGTGACACCCCAACACGTCTGTACAGTACGGTGTGTGGCATCCCAACACGTCTGTACAGTACGCTGTGTGATACTCCAATGCACGTTTGTACAGTACGGTGTGTGACATCCCAACACGTCTGTACAGTACGGTGTGTGACACCCCAACACGTCTGTACAGTACGGTGTGTGATACTCCAACACGTCTGTACAGTACGGTGTGTGACATCCCAACACGTCTGTACAGTACGCTGTGTGATACTCCAATGCACGTTTGTACAGTACGGTGTGTGACATCCCAACACGTCTGTACAGTACGCTGTGTGATACTCCAATGCACGTTTGTACAGTACGGTGTGTGACATCCCAACACGTCTGTACAGTACGGTGTGTGACACCCCAACACGTCTGTACAGTACGGTGTGTGATACTCCAACACGTCTGTACAGTACGGTGTGTGACATCCCAACACGTCTGTACAGTACGCTGTGTGATACTCCAATGCACGTTTGTACAGTACGGTGTGTGACATCCCAACACGTCTGTACAGTACGGTGTGTGACACTCCAACACGTCTGTACAGTACGGTGTGTGACACCCCAACACGTCTGTACAGTAGGTGTGTGACACCCCAACACGTCTGTACAGTACGGTGTGTGACACTCCAACACGTCTGTACAGTACGGTGTGTGACATCCCAACACGTCTGTACAGTACGGTGT
>JAXIVJ010005498.1:0-55000 GCA_036785665.1 Chirona hameri | reverse complement strand
GTTGGTCTGTGACAGCGCTGTGGTGTTGGTCTGTGACGGCGCTGTGGCCTGTTGGTCTGTGACGGTGCTGTGGCCTGTTGGTCTGTGACGGCGCTGTGTTGGTCTGTGACGCCGCTGTGTTGGTCTGTGACGGTGCTGTGGTCTGTTGGTCTGTGACGGCGCTGTGTTGGTCTGTGACGCCGCTGTGTTGGTCTGTGACGGTGCTGTGGTCTGCCCTTCCTCAGCTGACTGCGGAAGGCCAGGTGCTGAGCAGACCAGCAGCAGCGGAGGAGCAGATTCCGGCCATCTGCGAACATTGTCAGAGTGAGTAGAGCTCTGCAGTCCAGCTGAACGCCACTTGCACTGACATTGCATACATATTACATAACTACTCTCTTCGCCCATCGGCCATAAGTGTACAGGCCGATCAGCCACCGTGACTGCGCTGTGGCGGCACCTGCCGACTGACTTCACCTCCGTCGCCCGGCAGTGTCGTGTGGTCCCGACTCCACGGTGTTCGCCGGGCACTGCTACCGGCTGTTGGAGGAAGAACGCACCCTGACGAACGCGGCTCGGTCCTGTGAGGCGCTCCGAGGCACCGTGGTGTCCATCGAGTCAGCAGCGGAGAACCGCTTCGTCACTGGTGAGAGACGTGACCGGCTTACCCAGCAGCTGTGACAGCTGCTGCGCGTCTATTGACTGTCGTCCATCGTCCTGCAGCGAGGCTGCCACAGCGATCTGGGACACTAAAACGGCATCTTCCAGCCGTCTGCTGTCAAGCGTGGCATATGGGAAATTAGAGCGTATAGTCGTTGACTGTCATGTACTGGCGACACGATGTTACACTGTTTGCCATCCCTGACCATCTACACCCCCGCCCCCCCCCCCCCCCCCCCCGTCCCGCCCTCTGCAGCTCTGGCGTTTCCCCCCTCCAGCGCGCAGTGCAGCCAGCCGGACGGGAGAGCTTGGCTGGGTCTACAGCGAGTCAGCGTCGCTTTCAGCTGGGAGTGGGTGGACTGCAGTGAGTTTTCGACAGCATTCTGGGCAGACAGTGATGCTGGCGACATCGGCCACTGCGCCACACTGTCGCAGGACAGCTTCTGGCGGAGCGACTCGGAACTCTGCAACCAGCAGCGCCTGCTCACCGTCTGCGAATGGGACCCGTGCGAGTCGCCACGGTACGGCGGAACCTGCCTGCAGCTCCCGTACGAAGGCGCCATCTACTGAGCCTCAGGTCACCGACCCGGGCGCCATCTACTGAGCCTCAGCTCACCGGCCCGGGCGCCATCTACTGAGCCTCGGCTCACCGGCCCGGGCGCCATCTACTGAGCCTCAGCTCACTGGCCCGGGCGCCATCTACTGAGCCTCAGCTCACTGGCCCGGGCGCCATCTACTGAGCCTAAGCTCACCGGCCCGTGGACACTACAGGGTCTGGAGCTTACCAACCCAAGGGCAGATACTGAGCAGGTCCAGTAGCCAGCAACAGGGAGCACGATTTCTGATTACTGAAGTCGCTATGGCACTGGTGGTGGCAAATGGCATAACATAACATGAGGACAATACTGATGAGGACAATACGCTTTGGGCCATACTTTCTCAAAGGACACGGCGGAAATCGGCCAATGTTTTGCTATATAACTGCTTCCTTACCATGGACCCAAAGCAGGTGCCTCTCAACAAAAACTAGCCGTGAGCCACGCGGCTTCATTGCTGGAAATTCGCCTAATAGACAATCGCTCTCACTGTTGCTTGTATATTGTTAACTCTGGTTGGTGTTCAATTTACATGACGTGCGTCGTGTACTCAGTTCTGCAAAAACTGACTCAAGAGTCGGACAATGGTGTCAATAATATATCGCTCGCAACTAAATACATCAGTATCTCAACCAACAACTTTCGACAGCGTTTACACCTGCAGACCACAGAGCCGATGCAGTCATTGTCACATTCTTATAAAGTGCTCACTGGCCGGGTTGCTCTCAGTCACTCAGTCTCGCAGTCATTCAGGCCCTCCCCATCGGACCCGGACCCGGACCCGGACCCGGACCCGGACCCGGACCCGGACCCGGACCCGGACCCGCACTCGAATCCAGACTAGATTGGCGGAGCTCGGACGGAGCGTCCCACAGGCAACCTTGCACCGAGCCACAGACGGACAGACAGACAAACAGACAGACGAGTCAGGCGGCTCGAACACCAATAAATATCCAATAGGTGGGGGTGGCGAGGGGCGGATCGGTGGGGCGAACGATCGTAGAGCTCTCCCTCTCTGCCAGCGGACCATCGCGGCGTGCCCGCCACCGCCGCACGGTCGCCGCCGCACGGTCGCAACACAAACCAGGCGACGCAACAGAGCCGAGCCGATCGGCACGGACCACCCGAGCGGCTGGCAGCTCACCAGCTGCCCTCCCCTCTCCGCTGCTAGTCCAGACAGCGCCGTTCTCCAATGGAAACCACACGCCCGCTGCGCCCGCTGCGCCCGCCTCAGAACAGCAGCGTACTCATGCCGCCCATCTCGCTCTGCTCCTTCACGAAGATCTCGAAGTACTGGTAGATGATGGTCACTGCCAGCAGGATACCGGTGCCCGAGCCGATGGCGCCCATGAAGTCGGCGATCACCGATAGTCCTCCGATACACAGGCCGCCAAACGCCGCCGCAGTCGGGATATAGCGGTTCAGCTCGTGGATCATCGATTTCTCGCGATGCCCACGCATCACCATCTGTTGCTCGCGCAGCTGCTTGGCGACATCCTTCGCCGAGGAGCCGGACACGTCGATCCACGTCTTGCTGAAGAAGGCGCACGAGCCGAGCATGAAGATGACGTAGAGCATCGCGTGCACCGGGTCCTCGCCGATGTGCCCGAGAGACTCTGGCGGCGAGAGGTAGTAGCAGAGGCCGCCGACAGGGTAAGAGCGCGCCGGGCCGCCGCCGCCAACGTCACCCCACACGCCCAGCAGGTTGACGAAGAAGTTGCCGTGGAACTTGACCGCCATCATCTGCAGGCAGGAGCGTCAGACGTGGGTCAGACGCGTGTCAGACGCGTCAGAGCACGGAATGAGTCAGCAGCACTGCCCAGCGAGGCTGGTGACAGTGCTGGCAACCAGCTGGAAGTCTCCGTCTGAACATAGTGGCCATAAACACATAGGAAGGGCGGTCATCATCGAGCTAAACGTACACATCAAAGACAGGCAGCTTCTAGCAGGGACAACAAATATCAGCGGTTCTTTAAGACGCCTGTAAATAAACACTTGCCATAACAGGTAGGGGCGTCACCACATAATTTTGAGTGTGTGTGTGTGTGTGGGGGGGGGGGGGGGGGCGGCCAGGTGTTTGGAGGGGCAGCAAGGTATTTGGCCCACACTCTCATAGGGCTGTTTTAAATCCTGCTAATCTGGGGGGGGGGGAGCGATCTGAGCGAACCTGGGGGCCCAGCACCACAGGCGACGCCACTGATAATATGGAATTCAAATGACATTCCATATTATCAGTGACATGACATGCAATGCCCCTCACAGACACAACAGAATCATATATAGATGCACACGTCACTATGCGGGCAAGTGTGAATTGCTGGCAAGTGTGAATTGCTGGCAAGTATGAATTGCTGGCAAGTGTGAATTGCTGGCAAGTGTGAATTGCTGGCAAGTGTGAATTGCTGGCAAGTATGAATTGCTGGCAAGTGTGAATTGCTGGCAAGTATGAATTGCTGGCAAGTGTGAATTGCTGGCAAGTATTAATTGCTGGCAAGTGTGAATTGCTGGCAAGTGTGAATTGCTGGCAAGTGTGAATTGCTGGCAAGTGTGAATTGCTGGCAAGTATGAATTGCTGGCAAGTGTGAATTGCTGGCAAGTATGAATTGCTAGCAAGTATGACATGCTAGCAAGTATGTCATACTTGCTATAAGTATAGTATGAAATGCTAGCAAGTATGAAATGCTAGCAAGTATGAAATGCTAGCAAGTATGAAATGCTAGCAAGTATGACATGCTAGCAAGTATAGTATGAAATGCTAGCAAGTATGGAATGCTATCAAGTATGAAATGCTAGCAAGTATGACATGCTAGCAAGTATAGTATGAAATGCTAGCAAGTATGAAATGCTAGCAAGTATGAAATGCTTCTCCCTTTCTGGACGCACACACAATGTTCGCGAATACAGGAAACACTGGTGATCACCCCGACTCCTTGTGTTCGTCAGCTATCCTTGCTTCCTACCAAACCTGGCGTCTGGCCACCCCCTGCCTGGCTGACAGACGATTACCCCGACTCCTTGTGTTCGTCAGCTATCCTTGCTTCCTACCAAACCTGGCGTCTGGCCACCCCCTGCCTGGCTGACAGACGATTACCCCGACTCCTTATGTTCGTCAGCTATCCTTGCTTCCTACCAAACCTGGCGTCTGGCCACCCCCTGCCTGGCTGGCAGACGATTACCCCGACTCCTTGTGTTCGTCAGCTATCCTTGCTTCCTACCAAACCTGGCGTCTGGCCACCCCCTGCCTGGCTGACAGACGATTACCCCGACTCCTTGTGTTCGTCAGCTATCCTTGCTTCCTACCAAACCTGGCGTCTGGCTACCCCCTGCCTGGCTGACAGACGATTACCCCGACTCCTTGTGTTCGTCAGCTATCCTTGCTTCCTACCAAACCTGGCATCTGGCCACCCCCTGCCTGGCTGACAGACGATTACCCCGACTCCTTGTGTTCGTCAGCTATCCTTGCTTCCTACCAAACCTGGCGTCTGGCCACCCCCTGCCTGGCTGACAGACGATTACCCCGACTCCTTGTGTTCGTCAGCTATCCTTGCTTCCTACCAAACCTGGCGTCTGGCCACCCCCTGCCTGGCTGACAGACGATTACCCCGACTCCTTGTGTTCGTCAGCTAACCTTGCTTCCTACCAAACCTGGCGTCTGGCCACCCCCTGCCTGGCTGACAGACGATTACCCCGACTCCTTGTGTTCGTCAGCTATCCTTGCTTCCTACCAAACCTGGCGTCTGGCCACCCCCTGCCTGGCTGACAGACGATTACCCCGACTCCTTGTGTTCGTCAGCTATCCTTGCTTCCTACCAAACCTGGCGTCTGGCCACCCCCTGCCTGGCTGACAGACGATTACCCCGACTCCTTGTGTTCGTCAGCTATCCTTGCTTCCTACCAAACCTGGCGTCTGGCCACCCCCTGCCTGGCTGACAGACGATTACCCCGACTCCTTGTGTTCGTCAGCTATCCTTGCTTCCTACCAAACCTGGCGTCTGGCCACCCCCTGCCTGGCTGGCAGACGATTACCCCGACTCCTTGTGTTCGTCAGCTATCCTTGCTTCCTACCAAACCTGGCGTCTGGCCACCCCTGCCTGGCTGACAGACGATTACCCCGACTCCTTGTGTTCGTCAGCTATACTTGCTTCCTACCAAACCTGGCGTCTGGCCACCCCTGCCTGGCTGACAGACGATTACCCCGACTCCTTGTGTTCGTCAGCTATCCTTGCTTCCTACCCAACCTGGCGTCTGGCCACCCCCTGCCTGGCTGACAGACGATTACCCCGACTCCTTATGTTCGTCAGCTATCCTTGCTTCCTACCAGACCTGGCGTCTGGCCACCCCCTGCCTGGCTGGCAGACGATTACCCCGACTCCTTGTGTTCGTCAGCTATCCTTGCTTCCTACCAAACCTGGCGTCTGGCCACCCCCTGCCTGGCTGACAGACGATTACCCCGACTCCTTGTGTTCGTCAGCTAACCTTGCTTCCTACCAAACCTGGCGTCTGGCCACCCCCTGCCTGGCTGACAGACGATTACCCCGACTCCTTGTGTTCGTCAGCTATCCTTGCTTCCTACCAAACCTGGCGTCTGGCCACCCCCTGCCTGGCTGACAGACGATTACCCCGACTCCTTGTGTTCAGTCAGCTAACCTTGCTTCCTACCAAACCTGGCGTCTGGCCACCCCTGCCTGGCTGACAGACGATTACCCCGACTCCTTGTGTTCGTCAGCTATCCTTGCTTCCTACCAAACCTGGCGTCTGGCCACCCCCTGCCTGGCTGGCAGACGATTACCCCGACTCCTTGTGTTCGTCAGCTATCCTTGCTTCCTACCAAACCTGGCGTCTGGCCACCCCCTGCCTGGCTGACAGACGATTACCCCGACTCCTTGTGTTCGTCAGCTATCCTTGCTTCCTACCAAACCTGGCGTCTGGCCACCCCCTGCCTGGCTGACAGACGATTACCCCGACTCCTTGTGTTCGTCAGCTAACCTTGCTTCCTACCAAACCTGGCGTCTGGCCACCCCCTGCCTGGCTGACAGACGATTACCCCGACTCCTTGTGTTCGTCAGCTATCCTTGCTTCCTACCAAACCTGGCGTCTGGCCACCCCCTGCCTGGCTGACAGACGATTACCCCGACTCCTTGTGTTCGTGAGCTATCCTTGCTTCCTACCAAACCTGGCGTCTGGCCACCCCCTGCCTGGCTGACAGACGATTACCCCGACTCCTTGTGTTCGTCAGCTATCCTTGCTTCCTACCAAACCTGGCGTCTGGCCACCCCCTGCCTGGCTGGCAGACGATTACCCCGACTCCTTGTGTTCGTCAGCTATCCTTGCTTCCTACCAAACCTGGCGTCTGGCCACCCCCTGCCTGGCTGACAGACGATTACCCCGACTGTGTTCGTCAGCTATCCTTGCTTCCTACCAAACCTGGCGTCTGGCCACCCCCTGCCTGGCTGACAGACGATTACCCCGACTCCTTGTGTTCGTCAGCTATCCTTGCTTCCTACCAAACCTGGCGTCTGGCCACCCCCTGCCTGGCTGACAGACGATTACCCCGACTCCTTGTGTTCGTCAGCTATCCTTGCTTCCTACCAAACCTGGCGTCTGGCCACCCCCTGCCTGGCTGACAGACGATTACCCCGACTCCTTGTGTTCGTCAGCTATCCTTGATTCCTACCAAACCTGGCGTCTGGCCACCCCCTGCCTGGCTGACAGACGATTACTCCGACTCCTTGTGTTCGTCAGCTAACCTTGCTTCCTACCAAACCTGGCGTCTGGCCACCCCCTGCCTGGCTGACAGACGATTACCCCGACTCCTTGTGTTCGTCAGCTATCCTTGCTTCCTACCAAACCTGGCGTCTGGCCACCCCCTGCCTAGCTGACAGACGATTACCCCGACTCCTTGTGTTCGTCAGTTATCCTTGCTTCCTACCAAACCTGGCGTCTGGCCACCCCCTGCCTGGCTGACAGACGATTACCCCGACTCCTTGTGTTCGTCAGCTATCCTTGCTTCCTACCAAACCTGGCGTCTGGCCACCCCCTGCCTGGCTGACAGACGATCACCCCGACTCCTTGTGTTCGTCAGCTATCCTTGCTTCCTACCAAACCTGGCGTCTGGCCACCCCCTGCCTGGCTGACAGACGATTACCCCGACTCCTTGTGTTCGTCAGCTATCCTTGCTTCCTACCAAACCTGGCGTCTGGCCACCCCCTGCCTGGCTGACAGACGATTACCCCGACTCCTTGTGTTCGTCAGCTATCCTTGCTTCCTACCAAACCTGGCGTCTGGCCACCCCCTGCCTGGCTGACAGACGATTACCCCGACTCCTTGTGTTCGTCAGCTATCCTTGCTTCCTACCAAACCTGGCGTCTGGCCACCCCCTGCCTGGCTGACAGACGATTACCCCGACTCCTTGTGTTCGTCAGCTATCCTTGCTTCCTACCAAACCTGGCGTCTGGCCACCCCTGCCTGGCTGACAGACGATTACCCCGACTCCTTGTGTTCGTCAGCTATCCTTGCTTCCTACCTAACCTGGCGTCTGGCCACCCCTGCCTGGCTGACAGACGATTACCCCGACTCCTTGTGTTCGTCAGCTAACCTTGCTTCCTACCAAACCTGGCGTCTGGCCACCCCCTGCCTGGCTGACAGACGATTACCCCGACTCCTTGTGTTCGTCAGCTATCCTTGCTTCCTACCTAACCTGGCGTCTGGCCACCCCTGCCTGGCTGACAGACGATTACCCCGACTCCTTGTGTTCATCAGCTAACCTTGCTTCCTACCAAACCTGGCGTCTGGCCACCCCCTGCCTGGCTGACAGACGATTACCCCGACTCCTTGTGTTCGTCAGCTATCCTTGCTTCCTACCAAACCTGGCGTCTGGCCACCCCCTGCCTGGCTGACAGACGATTACCCCCACTCCTTGTGTTCGTCAGCTATCCTTGCTTCCTACCAAACCTGGCGGCTGGCCACCCCTGCCTGGCTGACAGACGATTACCCCGACTCCTTATGTTCGTCAGCTATCCTTGCTTCCTACCAAACCTGGCGTCTAGCCACCCCCTGCCTGGCTGACAGACGATTACCCCGACTCCTTGTGTTCGTCAGCTATCCTTGCTTCCTACCAAACCTGGCGTCTGGCCACCCCCTGCCTGGCTGACAGACGATTACCCCGACTCCTTGTGTTCGTCAGCTATCCTTGCTTCCTACCAAACCTGGCGTCTGGCCACCCCCTGCCTGGCTGACAGACGATCACCCCGACTCCTTGTGTTCGTCAGCTATCCTTGCTTCCTACCAAACCTGGCGTCTGGCCACCCCTGCCTGGCTGACAGACGATTACCCCGACTCCTTGTGTTCGTCAGCTATCCTTGCTTCCTACCAAACCTGGCGTCTGGCCACCCCCTGCCTGGCTGACAGACGATCACCCCGACTCCTTGTGTTCGTCAGCTATACTTGCTTCCTACCAAACCTGGCGTCTGGCGACCCCCTGCCTGGCTGACAGACGATTACCCCCACTACTTGTGTTCGTCAGCTATCCTTGCTTTCTACCAAACCTGGCGTCTGGTCACCCCCTGCCTGGCTGACAGACGATTACCCCGACTCCTTGTGTTCGTCAGCTATCCTTGCTTCCTACCAAACCTGGCGTCTGGCCACCCCTGCCTGGCTGACAGACGATTACCCCGACTCCTTGTGTTCGTCAGCTATCCTTGCTTCCTACCAAACCTGGCGTCTGGCCACCCCCTGCCTGGCTGACAGACGATTACCCCGACTCCTTGTGTTCGTCAGCTATCCTTGCTTCCTACCAAACCTGGCGTCTGGCCACCCCCTGCCTGGCTGACAGACGATTACCCCGACTCCTTGTGTTCGTCAGCTATCCTTGCTTCCTACCAAACCTGGCGTCTGGCCACCCCCTGCCTGGCTGACAGACGATTACCCCGACTCCTTGTGTTCGTCAGCTATCCTTGCTTCCTACCAAACCTGGCGTCTGGCCACCCCCTGCCTGGCTGACAGACGATTACCCCGACTCCTTGTGTTCGTCAGCTATCCTTGCTTCCTACCAAACCTGGCGTCTGGCCACCCCCTGCCTGGCTGACAGACGATTACCCCGACTCCTTGTGTTCGTCAGCTATCCTTGCTTCCTACCAAACCTGGCGTCTGGCCACCCCCTGCCTGGCTGACAGACGATTACCCCGACTCCTTGTGTTCGTCAGCTATCCTTGCTTCCTACCAAACCTGGCGTCTGGCCACCCCCTGCCTGGCTGACAGACGATTACCCCGACTCCTTGTGTTCGTCAGCTATCCTTGCTTCCTACCAAACCTGGCGTCTGGCCACCCCCTGCCTGGCTGACAGACGATTACCCCGACTCCTTGTGTTCGTCAGCTATCCTTGCTTCCTACCAAACTTGGCGTCTGGCGACCCCCTGCCTGGCTGACAGACGATTACCCCGACTCCTTGTGTTCGTCAGCTATCCTTGCTTCCTACCAAACCTGGCGTCTGGCCACCCCCTGCCTGGCTGACAGACGATTACCCCGACTCCTTGTGTTCGTCAGCTATCCTTGCTTCCTACCTAACCTGGCGTCTGGCCACCCCCTGCCTGGCTGACAGACGATTACCCCGACTCCTTGTGTTCGTCAGCTATCCTTGCTTCCTACCAAACCTGGCGTCTGGCCACCCCCTGCCTGGCTGACAGACGATTACCCCGACTCCTTGTGTTCGTCAGCTATCCTTGCTTCCTACCAAACCTGGCGTCTGGCCACCCCCTGTCTGGCTGACAGACGATTACCCCGACTCCTTGTGTTCGTCAGCTATCCTTGCTTCCTACCAAACCTGGCGTCTGGCCACCCCCTGCCTGGCTGACAGACGATTACCCCGACTCCTTGTGTTCGTCAGCTAACCTTGCTTCCTACCAAACCTGGCGTCTGGCCACCCCCTGCCTGGCTGACAGACGATTACCCCGACTCCTTGTGTTCGTCAGCTATCCTTGCTTCCTACCAAACCTGGCGGCTGGCCACCCCTGCCTGGCTGACAGACGATTACCCCGACTCCTTGTGTTCGTCAGCTATCCTTGCTTCCTACCAAACCTGGCGTCTGGCCACCCCCTGCCTGGCTGACAGACGATTACCCCGACTCCTTGTGTTCGTCAGCTATCCTTGCTTCCTACCAAACCTGGCGTCTGGCGACCCCCTGCCTGGCTGACATACGATTACCCCGACTCCTTGTGTTCGTCAGCTATCCTTGCTTCCTACCAAACCTGGCGTCTGGCCACCCCCTGCCTGGCTGACAGACGATTACCCCGACTCCTTGTGTTCGTCAGCTATCCTTCCTTCCTATCAAACCTGGCGTCTGGCCACCCCCTGCCTGGCTGACAGACGATTACCCCGACTCCTTGTGTTCGTCAGCTATCCTTGCTTCCTACCAAACCTGGCGTCTGGCCACCCCCTGCCTGGCTGGCAGACGATTACCCCGACTCTTTGTGTTCGTCAGCTATCCTTGCTTCCTACCAAACCTGGCGTCTGGCCACCCCCTGCCTGGCTGACAGACGATTACCCCGACTCCTTGTGTTCGTCAGCTATCCTTGCTTCCTACCAAACCTGGCGTCTGGCCACCCCCTGTCTGGCTGACAGACGATTACCCCGACTCCTTGTGTTCGTCAGCTATCCTTGCTTCCTACCAAACCTGGCCTCTGGCCACCCCCTGCCTGGCTGACAGACGTCGCCGCGCACCTGCGAGATGATGTAGAGGTTGGAGACGAGCGCCGACTGCAGGATGATGGGGATGTTGGACGTGTAGAACAGCTTGATCGGGTAGCTGCTGTACTGGCCGCGGTAGCGAGCAGACTTGATCGGCAGGTCCACGCGGAAGCCCTGCAGGACAGACACAAAAGCCGGTCAGATTCAACGACAACCGGCCAGACACACAACACGCCGGTCATACAAAGCCACAACCGGCCGACGCGAGCCTCACATGAAGCAACTTCGAAAGGAAAGAATGGTTTGTTTCGACGAACTAATTCATGACAGCCAACCCTTAAAATGACATAGAAATGAGGCTCCAAACAGTTGCCATCGTCCCAAACTCACCTGGAAGTATATGACCACTGCGAAGATGAGGAGAGTGGATAGCAGGTTCATCAGGTTGGGCAGGTTCTGGCGGTAGAAGGCCTCACGCAGCGCGCGCACCTTGTCCTGGCGCGTGGCCAGCAGGTGGAACAGCGCGATGATGGCGCCCTCGAACTCGGTACCCCGGCCTGGACAGACACACAGACAGACAGACAGACAGATGAATCAGACCATGACTGACGAGACAGGTCAGAGTGCCAGCCGGACTGACGAGGCAGGTCAGAGTGCCAGCCGGACTGACGAGACAGGTCAGAGTGCCAGCCGGACTGACCAGACAGGTCAGAGTGCCAGCCGGACTGACGAGACAGGTCAGAGTGCCAGCCAGACTGACGAGACAGGTCAGAGTGCCAGCCGGACTGACGAGACAGGTCAGAGTGCCGGCCGGACTGACGAGACAGGTCAGAGTGCCAGGCGGACTGACGAGACAGGTCAGAGTGCCAGCCGGACTGACGAGACAGGTCAGAGTGCCAGCCGGACTGACGAGACAGGTCAGAGTGCCAGCCAGACTGACGAGACAGGTCAGAGTGCCAGCCGGACTGACGAGACAGGTCAGAGTGCCGGCCGGACTGACGAGACAGGTCAGAGTGCCAGCCGGACTGACGAGACAGGTCAGAGTGCCGGCCGGACTGACGAAGACAGGTCAGAGTGCCAGCCGGACTGACGAGACAGGTCAGAGTGCCAGGCGGACTGACGAGACTGGTCAGAGTGCCGGCCGGACTGACGAGACAGGTCAGAGTGCCAGCCGGACTGACGAGACAGGTCAGAGTGCCAGCCGGACTGACGAGACAGGTCAGAGTGCCAGCCAGACTGACGAGACAGGTCAGAGTGCCAGCCGGACTGACGAGACTGGTCAGAGTGCCAGGCGGACTGACGAGACAGGTCAGAGTGCCAGTCGGACTGACGAGACAGGTCGGTCACACCAGCAGCAAACACTAACTGAACGACGGTCTGGGCGGTCAGACCGGCGAAAACGGACACACGCAACACCGATGAGTAGCAAATATCAGATGAGAAGTATTCCCAAACAGACATGGGTACGGACCGGTTTTGGCTCAACGAAGGAAATTGTTTAAACAAAATACGCTGACTTTGTATTGACGCTTCAATGCTAAAAATGACCGATATCAACATGGCTGAATTTGACTTCGGCAAACAGAAAGTGGTCACACTCCTTCGCCGCCACCACCCACCATCTCCCACCACCCATCATCTCCCACCACCCACCATCTCCCACCACCCATCATCTCCCACCACCCATCATCTCCCACCACCCATCATCTCCCACCACCCATCATCTCACACCATCTCCCACCACACACCATCTCCCACCACCCATCATCTCCCACCACCCACCATCTCCCACCACCTATCATCCCCCACCACCCATCATCTCCCACCACCCATCATCTCCCACCACCCATCATCTCACACCACCCGTCATCTCACACCACCCACCATCTCCCACCACCCATCATTTCCCACCACAATCATATCCCACCACCCATCATCTCACACTACCCATCATCTCACACCATCTCCCACCACCCATCATCTCCCACCACCCATCATCTCCCACCACCCATCATCTCCCACCACCCATCATCTCCCACCACCCATCATCTCCCACCACCCATCATCTCACACCACCCATCATCTCCCACCACCCATCATCTCCCACCACCCACCATCTCACACCACCCATCATCTCCCACCACCCATCATCTCCCACCACCCACCATCTCACACCACCCATCATCTCACACCATCTCCCATCACCCATCATCTCCCACCACCCACCATCTCACACCACTCATCATCTCACACCATCTCACACCACCCATCATCTCCCACCACCCATCGTCTCCCACCACCCATCATCTCCCACCACCCATCATCTCCCACCTCCCACCACCCACCACCCACCATCTCACAGCACCCATCATCTCCCACCACCCATCATCTCCCACCACCCACCATCTCCCACCACCCATCATCTCCCACCACCCATCATCTCCCACCACCCATCATCTCCCACCACCCATCATCTCCCACCACCCATCGTCTCCCACCACCCATCATCTCCCACCACCCATCATCTCCCACCACCCACCACCCACCATCTCACACCACCCATCATCTCCCACCACCCATCATCTCCCACCACCCACCATCTCCCACCACCCATCATCCCCCACCACCCATCATCTCCCACCACCCATCATCTCCCACCACCCATCATCTCACACCACCCATCATCTCCCACCACCCATCATCTCACACCATCTCCCACCACTCACCATCTCCCACCACCCACCATCTCCCACCACCCATCATCTCCCACCACCCATCATCTCCCACCACCCACCATCTCACACCACCCATCATCTCCCACCACCCATCATCTCACACCACCCATCATCTCCCACCACCCACAATCTCACACCACCCATCATCTCCCACCACCCATCATCTCACACACCCATCATCACCCACCACCCATCATCTCACACCACCCACCATATCCCACCACCCATCATTTCCCACCACAATCATCTCCCAACACCCATCATATCACACCATCTCCCACCACTCACCATCTCCCACCACCCACCATCTCCCACCACCCACCATCTCCCACCACCCACCATCTCACACCACCCATCATCTCCCACCACCCATCATCTCCCACCACCCGTCATCTCCCACCCCCCGTCATCTCCCACCACCCATCATCTCCCACCACCCACCATCTCCCACACCCATCATCTCACACCACCCACCATCTCCCACCACCCATTTCCCACCACAATCATATCCCACCACCCATCATCTCACACTACCCATCATCTCACACCATCTCCCACCACCCATCATTTCCCACCACCCATCATCTCCCACCACCCACCATCTCCCACCTCCCATCATCTCACACCATCTCCCACCACCCATCATCTCCCACCACCCACCATCTCCCACCACCCATCATCTCCCACCACCCATCATCTCCCACCACCCACCATCTCCCACCACCCATCATCTCCCACCACCCATCATCTCCCACCACCCACCACCCACCATCTCACACCACCCATCATCTCCCACCACCCATCATCTCCCACCAGCCATCATCTCCCACCAGCCATCATCTCCCACCACCCATCATCTCCCACCAGCCATCATCTCACACCACCCATCATCTCACACCACCCATCATCTCACACCACCCATCATCTCACACCATCTCCCACCACCCATTATCTCCCACCACCCATCATCTCACACCACCCATCATCTCACACCACCCATCATCTCACACCATCTCCCACCACCCATCATCTCCCACCACCCACCATCTCCCACCACCCACCATCTCCCACCACTCACCATCTCCCCCCACCCATCATCTCCCACCACCCATCATCTCCCACCACCCATCATCCACCATCTCCCACCACCCATCATCTCCCAGCACCCATCATCTCCCACCACCCATCTCTCCCACCACCCACCATCTCACACCACCCATCATCTCACACCACCCATCATCTCACACCATCTCCCACCACCCATCATCTCCCACCACCCATCATCTCACACCACCCATCATCTCACACCATCTCCCACCACCCACCATCTCCCACCACCCACCATCTCACACCACCCATCATCTCACACCATCTCCCACCACCCATCATATCCCACCACACATCATCTCCCACCACCCACCATCTCCCACCACCCATCATCTCCCACCACCCACCATATCACACCACCCATCATCTCACACCATCTCCCACCACCCATCATCTCCCACCACCCATCATCTCCCACCACCCACCATCTCCCACCACCCATCATCTCCCACCAGCCATCATCTCCCACCACCCATCATCTCCCACCACCCATCATCTCCCACCAGCCATCATCTCACACCACCCATCATCTCACACCACCCATCATCTCACACCACCCATCAACTCACACCATCTCCCACCACCCATCATCTCACACCACCCATCATCTCACACCATCTCCCTCCCACCACCCATCATCTCCCACCACCCATCATCTCCCACCACCCATCATCCACCATCTCCCACCACCCATCATCTCCCAGCACCCATCATCTCCCACCACCCATCATCTCCCACCAGCCATCATCTCCCACCACCCATCATCTCCCACCAGCCATCATCTCCCACCACCCACCAGTGTTAACAGTGGCGGGGCTGAGCGACTTCCACACAATCGTCTCGCAGATGTTGGTGGCGATGAAGAGCGTGATGCCGGAGCCGAGGCCGTAGCCCTTCTGCAGGAGCTCGTCCAGCAGCAGCACGATGAGGCCGGCGACGAACAGCTGCAGGATGATGAGCAGACAGACGCCGGCGCCCATGTCGTACGGGTCGCCGTACATGCCCGTCAGCACGTACACGATCGCCTGACCGACAGTGATGATCATGCCGAACACTGTCAAGAGAGGGGAGGGGGAGGGTCATAGATTGGCGGAGACGGTCACCGTCATACTGAACATTACAGACGGCAGAAGGGTAACATAGCTCATCGACCGCATTGACTAGCCCATTGAACGACATCGACCACCGTGGAAGCATTTGCCAACTGACCAACTGGGTTGGTATATCACATACTAGGTAAATAATAAGCCCCAAACATATATCTTATATCGCTTCCCATACTCCCTGACGTACGTTTCTGCGCGCCGTTGAAAAGCGCGCGGTCCTTAGGCGAGTCTCCGACCTCGATGATCTTGGCTCCGGCCAGCAGCTGCATGATGAGGCCGGAGGTGACGATCGGCGAGATGCCCAGCTCCATCAGGGTGCCGCGGTTACTGGCCAGGATCACTCGGATCCAGTAGAAAGGGTCGGCAGAGTCCGAGGACATGATGCCGAACAGGGGGATCTGCGCAAGCGCCGGCACGGGTCAACTCGAGGCAGGCCAGAAACGAAGCGGGAACAGTATACACTCCCGAATAACTCCCGAAAACTCCCGAAAGTACATAATAGTAGCATGGTTTATTAGGACAGAAGAAGCCATAAGCACAAATAGGATGGTGTTTAAAACTAGAATGCACAGCACAACTTTGTTGGATATTACTAAAAGGATAACTCGGGCTTTACTCTGGAATCCGGAGGAACCACCTGAGCTACCGTGTTGGGACTGACTGGAGCAATCTCCCCTCCTGGGTCGCGGAAGCGGATTCTATCAACGGTATCGGAACAATGTCCCCTCCTGGGTCCCGGAAGCGGATTCTATCAACGGTGTCGGAACAATCTCCCCTCCTGGGTCCCGGAAGCGGATTCTATCAACGGTGTCGGAACAATCTCCCCTCCTGGGTCGTGGAAGCGGATTCTATCAATGGTGTCGGAACAATCTCCCCTCCTGGGTCCCGGAAGCGAATTCTATCAACGGTGTCGGAACAATCTCCCCTCCTGGGTCCCGGAAGCGGATTATATCAACGGTGTCGGAACAATCTCCCTTCCTGGGTCCCGGAAGCGGATTCTATCAACGGTGTCGGAACAATCTCCCCTCCTGGGTCACGGAAGCGGATTCTATCAACGGTGTCGGAACAATCTCCCTTCCTGGGTCACGGAAGCGGATTCTATCGACGGTGTCGGAACAATCTCCCTTCCTGGGTCACGGAAGCGGATTCTATCGACGGTGTCGGAACAATCTCCCCTCCTGGGTCACGGAAGCGGATTCTATCGACGGTGTCGGAACAATCTCCCCTCCTGGGTCCCGGAAGCGGATTCTATCGACGGTGTCGGAACAATCTCCCCTCCTGGGTCACGGAAGCGGATTCTATCGACGGTGTCGGAACAATCTCCCTTCCTGGGTCGCGGAAGCGGATTCTATCAACGGTTTCAAGCGCAACATCGACAAGCACTGGACGGAGCTCATGTAGCTGGCCCCGACTTCCACTTAGTCAAGTCATCAGATTCGATGGAAGTAGAGCTCGATGAGCCCGAGCGAACCAGGCACTGAAGTGTGCCTCAAAGATTCGGGTCTTCTAAGATGAAGATAACAGACTAGAAACTCCAACCAAATTAGCTAGAAATGAAGGAAGCGGGAGCTGGGAAAATCATAAAGGCTCCAGTAAAAGTACCTGAGGCCTGTTCACGGGGTCTGCGGCCGCCGCGGCTCCCGCGGCCAAAAGGGCGGGGCTTAATCGTCAGCCAATCACGAAAGACCAGATCCGGGAGGAGAGACTCCCCGCTCTGCGGCTCCTGCGGTTGCTCGGGAGCAGCCGCAACAGAACTTCCGACATAAGTGGCGCGCGTCTGACAAAGGTTTCGCACTGTTTCGTTGATATCGCAGCTCACTGGTGGTTGTTTGACCAAAAATGACAACTCGTAGTGACTCGTAGATATTCATGTAGTTGAGTGGTTTTGAAAAACATTGAGGGTTTTCATGAAATTGCCTATTCGTTGCGAACGCTACACGCGCCATTTATCGGACGCCATCAGCGGCCGCAAAAGTGTTCAAAGTTGTTCAAATTAAGCTCCGCCTCCTGGCCGCGGGAGCCGCGGCGGCCGCAGACCCCGTGAACAGGCCTCTGGCATGCTGAATACAGCTATTATATTTGCTTAACAAAATAAGACAAATTTGGCACAAAATGAACACATTTGTTGTCCTAAAAATTAGAAAATCATGCAGATGGTTACTGTATGCCTGAATAAGTTGACATGCAAATCAATAAAACTGCAAACATTATCCATGTAACACTCGCATCATCAAAAATGTATTACAACTTTAACCAATAGAAATCATTTAAGGTCTCAGAACAGTGGAGGCTGGTAAAATGGGAAGATACATACCTGGCAGCAAACCAAGAAGATGAAGAGGGTCACTGCTGTCCATAGCACCTTCTCTCTGAACTGGATTTTCCTCTCAGGCTTGGCAATCTCAGGTAGAATGCCACAGAAGGGCCTTATTACATCCAGAAATTTGACTGAAATAAAAAATAATTGTCACTTGTAAAATAAAAACATGGTTTATTTACTAATGCAACAAAACAACTTTCTGTTTTAACAAAGTCAGACAGCAAATGCAAATGTACCAGCCAATTTTCTAAAGATAAATCGATTTATGAAATAAAATTCATTTTCCATTTTTGAAAATCTATAAAAAAAAATATATAATAATATAATTATAACCTAAGTGCAACAACAGAATAGCAAACCTATGAGCATCATCTCATTTCCATATTATATGTAAAAATAACTGATGCTGATGCAGCCAAAATGTCAGGATATAATTTTCAAAATGGTAGCTATTAATACACAGGAGCTGGAATTCTATTGCTACCAAAGGTACAAAATAAAACAGAACATTGCATGATTGCACCCTGGGCGACTATGACAAAATTTCACCAATTTTGGAATATTTATATTTATAAAGGAAAGTTGATGTACATTGGAAAACATTCTCTAATTATCATAATGTAGCCCATAAACATTCTAATTCATATTAGTTTACCACAATACACTGAACAATGAACATAATCTGCATGTTCAATTTAGTAAGTTAATTTATAATCACCAGTAAAACGTCTTAATCGGCGGTAACCGAGCGGTATCTGTTGCTGATTCAAGTGGGTATATAATATATATTCATACAAAATCCGTTGTTACGAGCGAGCGCGAAGCGCTCGCTCGTCTTCCCATGGTATATGGGAAAAATATGAATATGAGCGGCCCGGCTCGGCCCGTGGCGACGCTTTTGAGAAGCTCATATCTCTGCAACCACACGTCCGATTGACAAGCTGACTTCTTTGCTGAGCAGCCCCATCCAACCTACCCTGTTTGAGACCAGTGCCGACTCATGTGGGTGCCTACCACTGCGCGTGGCGCGTGCCCCGTGAGGGGTGTTGAAAAGTGTTTTCTCGCAAAAACTCTGCAACGGCTGAACCGAATGTGTGCAAATTTGGTGTGTGATTAGGGACCCCTCAGCCGTCAATTTTCCACAAGTCAGGGGTGGGGTGCCTCTGCACGTGCGCACGTGCACACCCCTATTCTATATCTCAGGAATGGCTGAGCCGATTGTGTTCAAATTTGGTGTGTGGTTAGGGACCTCTCAACCGCCAGTTTCCCACAAGTCAGGGATGGTGTGCCTCTGCACGTGCGCACGCGCACACCACTATTCTATATCTCAGGAACGGCCGAGCCGATTGTGTTCAAATTTGGTGTGTGGTTAGGGACCCCTCCGCCGCCGCCGCCTATCCACAAGTCATGGGTGGGGTGCTTCTGCATGTGCGCACCTTTTTGTGTATCTCAGAAACTACTTGCCCTATCGAGTTGAAATTCACCATACATTTCCTGCGCGCTCGCTCGTTCATCGCCGACTACGGCGCCTTACTGGTATTAAATTGTTCATGATCTCCTTTCTCGAATCCGCCAAAAGGGAGTACGTCCTGAGCGCTGCATGCTTCAGCGTATAACAAACGCATGCTTAGATTAATAATACCATTGTTGTATATAAAGAATGATTTGTGTTCATTTCGACGTTTGCGTGTGTCACGCGCTGTGGTACCACCCCTATTACTTATCAGAACGCACCATACCAAAATCTAAATTTATTTGATGGGCCTATCCAATGGTGAAAACCCGCTCTCAATTGGAGCAGTGGTCGCAAAGTTATTAGCTTCCAAAAAACGTCTGTACGGCCGTGTCGGGCCGGTTCGGGCAGTGTCGGGCCGGTTCGGACCGGGTCAAATGCTCAGCTTCTGGTATTATCATTTATCAATCAACTCATCTGCATTACTAGTTACTTTCTCACTTTCTATCAAACTTTGAAGATGGGATGAATTATTGAAGCTTTAATACTCAGACTGGTTATTGATTCAACGCTGATTGAATCGATTGGAAACGTTCAATCAAAATTCATTGAATCAACAAATAATTGATTCACCACCAGATATTTTGATTCATGAATCGTGATTGAATCAAAACCTGCATCAAATCAAGGCTGATTGAATCAAAAGATTTAACGATTCTTAACGATTCAAGTACACTGGTAAATTGTGCAAATACTGCACGTATTTGCACAAGTGCACACACAGTGCAGTCCCAGTGGCTACATTCATTTATACTGAAGTAGTATTGCTGTAACAATGTTTTAATGATCATATATATGAGTTTCCAATTTTATTGATTTAACATAAATTCACCACATATATTTAAATTTGAATCAAAGGTGAATCGAATCAAATATTTGTTTTGATTCTTTGAATCAGAAAGAATCAATTCTCAAAATTGTATCTGTGAATGGAACGGCGATTGAATCATTCAGATTCCAAAATGAATAATGATTGAATTGTTCCAAAAAAGTTGAATCAATAACCAGTCTGCTGAGCACTGTCAAATATTAAATGACTGAAAGTTGGGTATTATTTTACCTGGACCTGGAGTCCAACTACAAGTTCATGTATACATTTTGCAATCTCGGAGGTTTTTTAGTGGCCTGATTCCAAATCTGATACTCATTTGTGGGGCAAATCAACCACCAAATCATCCTGCAGTTTAATGCATCAAAATGCAAAGTTATGCACTACAGGTACAACAGGTACAATAACCCCAAAGCACACTATACCATGATCCAGGACAGTGATACAGCACAGCTAGAAGAAACTTTTTCAAGAAAAGGACCTGGAAGTGATTGTGCAAAATACCACAAAGAACTCCACACTACAATGTCTGAAGGCAGCCAACAGTGGAATGCTAGCCACCCTGAAAAGGCTGAAGGCACCATTTCACAACATCGATTTGAGAAACTTCAAGCCACTGTACTGCATACTGCACATATGTTAGGCCCCACCTCGAATACTGTGCTCAAGCAGTTACATGGTGCAGCACTACAACACTAGAAAATGTGCAGCACAGAGCCACTAAACTTGTGAAACAGATCAAGATGTTACCTTATCATGAGCGCCTAAAGAAACTGAATCTATATAACATTGAAGGAAATAGTTCCCCTTAGAACAGTTTTTCCAAACACGATTTGATTATATTTTGAAATACAATATATTTTTGTATTGTCAAAAATGGCCATACATCGCGCCGATTCAGGACAGAAGGTCGTAAATTATTTATTTTATCAAAACTATATACATACTCGGAGTCAGTCCTTACATCACGCAAATGGAAAAATTGGCTCAGCCAATCAGATTCGAAAGTAGTCGCGTAAGGATAGACTCGAATTAGAGAAGGGCCAACCGGCGGCCGGCGGTTCGCTTGCTAGCACCAGCTGCAAGCTGATTGGCTGATAGTATAGCCTCTGCCTGGGCTACTGACAGCACCACATTCTTTGGTCAGCACCGCATTCCTTCGCCAAAAAATCGAATATATTCGCCTGGAGTCTTTTCAGTCAAGAAATCTTGCAGATAGGGGCTCCCAACACAGACAACAAACTGCTATCTCAGTATAACACCCATGTTGAAGGTGAACTATTTCCTTTAAGGAGCAAATTCTAAGGGGGATATGATTGAAACATTCAAGATAATGAAGGGTTGATTAAAGTTAGATCATCCTATCTAGTAAGAGCAGTGTTCTTCTCAAGCAGAGTTGTGTCGCAGTGGAATAGCTTACCAAAGGATGCGGTATCAGCACCAAGCCTGACTACTGTTTCAAGAACCAGTTGGACGAATACTGGGCCACAGCCAAATCTGAGATATTATCTGATCTATCCTGATGTGGACATTAAATAGACCAAGTCTAACCCTCATCCACTACACCTAAACCAAAACCTAACTAACATAGATCTGCTGCTGCTCCACATTTGGTGCAATGGTTAGGCTAGGTTAGGTTATGGCTCATTTTCCCCACAAATGGGTATCAGATTTGGAATCGCACATCAAAACAAACTAGAAAATGCCAAATTTATGCATGAAACAGGTGTTGGACTTGAGTCAAATTTTACTGAAAGTTGTTCATTTGCATGCAATGTGTTAGAGCAAGCTGAAAATTTGAAACAAGCATGTCTGCATTTTTCAGTTTGGAAAAATATGTATTATTCCCAATGAAAAAATGTTGTTAATATCATACTCAGGATGTGGTGAGCAAACAAAAACATTGATATAGACTTGCAATGCAAATTCAGTTGGGCACTAGGCCCAAATAATCATTTTTGACACGTCAATATTGATCCAGCCCAATATAAATGGTATTGGGGAAAATTACCAATTTACAAACAGCAATTATGAAGCACTGGATAATAGTGATGGCATAAATGGCACATTAATCTGTGCATTGTGGCTCATTATACAGTTTCAGCCACCTAGATGTTCAATAATTATCTTGGCTAAATTTATATTTTGTAAGTGAATAAAACTAATTTTGTAATGTAATTACATGCAATTATTATGAAAAAGTTTGCTTTACAAATGATTCACCCATGTTGTTACTCCATCAATATTTTGATACAGTGATTTGAATTTGAGTAACACAAAATTATTCAGGTGACCCAAGGGATCCAAAAATTGATGCACTTATAAAGCAATATTGCATCAATATTATATCAATATATAAATATTGATGCAATACTGCTTTATAAGTGCATAAATTTTGTGCTCCCTTGGGTCACTTGAATCATTTTTGTTTTACTCAAATTAAAATCACTATCAACATATTGATGCAGTAACAACATGGGTGAATAATTTGTAAAAAAAAAACTTTTTCATAATAATTTCATGTAATTACATTACAAAATTAGTTTTATTCACTTACAAAATATAAACTTGACAATTTAAAATGGTTATCCTAAGAAAATGGGAAAAAATATTTGATGTAATTTGTCGCCACATAATGGCGACTCAATCTTCCACGAAACACACCCAAAAAACTTATGTAAACAGTTTGAGTTGTGACCGAGGTGGATGGAGTAATCAGTTGTGCATCAGATGGTGTGATTATTTTGGGGCAATGGCCATTTTACATGGAGACTACATGATTTTAGTGAAATGTTGTCAATAATTGTCAATTTTGTATCCTTAAGTACAGTGCCTACAACAAGCTCTGCCCACTCTGCATAGAAAACAATTATGTCAATAAATCTATTTTTTGGACCTAGTGCCAGCAACTGAATTACTTCAGAATCCAGTGGCCAATAGTCACCTTATGGCTTTGCAACATAACATAAGGTATTATATTGCCTGTCATTCACAATGTGAAACAAAATTAGCATATGTGGGCAGAAGCCTGACGTTCATGCACAATTGCAATAAGAGATAGGGAACAAATACTTACACCCCATTTTTGCCTTCTATAAGCAGCACATATATTAAAATCTATATTAAAATCTGGCTGAATCAAAGACTCTTGAGACTACTCTTTCTATCTCACACATCAACTTGCATCAACTACACACGAATTCAAACAAACTCAATCTAACACTAAAAACGAGCGAGCAATTGCCGGTCGAAAATGGCCAGCACGCTCTCCACCTAGGGCCTTGCTCTCCAACGAAGCCAACAGCCCAAGGCTGCATAAACGCAACAGTCCAACACGACCACCTCCGGCTCGTGCGCTCGTGCGTCGGCGGCCGGCGATCTCCACGTAGCAGACGACTCCGGTCACGTGACGAGTGATCTGGCTGCAGTTTCTGAGCGTCACCGCCAGATGTCACATTTGTTTGGCGATTTCACTGCCATCTACGCAAAGTAGATAGGCAGGCCCGGATCGAGGGGGACTAAGGCCCCCCCCCCCCCCCCTGAGCCCGGGTCACGCCCTTGTCGCGCCATACAAACGCGCCCATAGAGCGCAACTTTTTGTATGCCGCGCCCCCTCCCCCCCCCTGACCCACCTCCTGGACCAGCGCCTGTCGCCTGTTACGGCCCCGAAAATGACATCGCTTGCTAGATGGCACTTGATATGGTTACTGCTGTATAAAAGCAGTGTGTGTGCTGTACTTAGGAATAATTGAATGTATATCATTCAGAAACATAGATCAACTATAATTTTCGAAGATGTTCACTGCAAAGTATAGTGACCTGAAGTCAAACGGTGACCTGGAGGGATCAAGTCTTGATGTCCATTGCCCACCAAGACAGCCCAGGTCAGCCCAGGTTCAAGTCACCTCTGATTTAGCTGACATTTGCACAGAAGATCCACCAGAGACCCAGTAGTCCACACCTGGCAGCATCCGGTGTCACTCCCAGCGGTTTGACCTCCAGATGTCAAGCAGGTCACGAGTTCAAATATTGGACAGCACATTGTGGCCTACCAAGAAGAGCTACGGGGATGAATACAACGATAAAATACTCGTACCTACTTGGTCTTACGTTACCCAGAACGACTTGACCTCTCCAGGTCACCATTTGACCTAAGGTCATTTGGGGACCCAGCCGCCGGTGTCATTGCACAGCGCATAACTGGTATACAACAATAATTTTACAAATTAAAAAGCATGTCGAAATGTGACCCAGGTGATGCGCTAACATTCACCGCCAACACTGTATTGATAGCTATCACGGTTTGACCTTGACAATTAAACGTCACTGCGAGAGGTGCAGCCCGGGTTCAGCCCCGGGTTCGATTTTGCACAGCACATTGTGGCCTACCAAGAAGAGCTACGGGGATTAATCCAACGCTAAAATACTCGCGCATACTTAATCTTACATTTCTCACATCGATCCAATCTCTCAAGGTCACCATTTGACCTAAGGTCATTTGGGGAGACAGCCGCTGGTACCATTGCACAGCGCATAACTGGTATACAATCATTATTTTACAAATTAAAATCATGTTCAAATGTGACCCAGGTGATGTGCTAACATTCGCAGAAAACACCTCCTTGATAGCTATCACGGTTTGACCTTGGCAATTAAACGTCACTGCGAGAGGTGCAGCCCGGGTTCAGCCAAGGTTCGATGTTGCACAGCACATTGTGGCCTACCCAGAAGAGCTACGGTGATGAATCCAAAATAAAATACTCGTACATACTTGGTTTTACGTTTTTAAAGGGAAATAATGACCTTTTGATTTTGTTAGCAACAATTTCTTAGGCTACCGTTATGTTTTTAAAGTTATTTTATTTAAATTTAAGAATTAAATAAAATTATTCCCAAATTCAAAGTTGTAAGTTTGGAAAAAATACAAAACAAGTACCTTGTGTACTTCATGAAGGTCATTGACAAATTCGTCCTTCCCTACCATTGTTAACATCGAGTGCGGCATTTGTGGAGGCTCTGTGACATTTCCGATCAAACTGAGCGCTGCTCGGACACCATCTAGTAGCGCTTTCGTTCTCCATGGCAACCGGGCGTCAGCCAATCAAAAGCCAGAAAGGGAATACATTCTGGCTTTTCATTGGCTCACGCCTGGTTGCCATGGAGAACGAAAGCGCTACTAGCGTGCGTTCGAGCAGCACTCTGATCCGTGAAGCAATCCGTGAAGCATCCGTGATGCATGACTGACTATCAGTAAATCGTATGCGCTGAATCTATCGGTGCTTGTTGCGAGCAAATCGGTCCAGCCGTTGCTGAGATTCCATTTGGCTGCACATATGGCGGTGTAATAGTGTTGTCCCTATCAGTATAAGTCATAAATAACAACAACATGCAAACTATACCAACTCGAATAAAATAAGAGCGGAATGAATTGAACCCCAGGCAAGCTAGTATTCGCAAAGCACTCGGCACTGCGCCACAATAGCAAAAGGTGAGGGAAATGCATATTGGATACAATATTATTACGTCACAAGTTTCTGAAGTGTCAACTACTATGAAATACAGTGATAAAATACCTTTAATAATGATTAACAAGAAAATTCAAACTTAAAAACAATAATTTGAATAAGTCTTTAATTAGCTTTCAACTCGAAATCAGATATATTTTGCAATGCTACACAAGAATGGCACCAGTGACGTCATTAACAAAGCCTGCTACGGGACTTGGGTATACTAATCAGGAACAACTCGCCAAGTGCGCCGAAATGGTTAAGTGCGCCGAGAAGCATGACAATGACTTTGTAAACAAATCGCCGACGCTAAATAGGTCGCCGTCGATGTGCATCGATGAGCTTCTGATTTAATTGCCAGTTTTGTGTTATTGTTCGTTAGTTTTTTTGGGAAAAATTATTATTTTTCATGATAAAATAAAGCATAGTGTTATATACAGCCACAGACAAACTATACACAACTCCTAATGTTGAAAACAAATGAATCGATTTTCAAAAATTGAGGGTCGCAACCACTAACTATGCCGCGTTGATGTGCATCGATGAGCTTCCGATTTTATTGCCACTTTTTTCAATCGCTGTTAGTTTTAGAAGATCGCCGGGCATATAATCACAAGCAGAACGCACAATATATTTTCCACTCCATTGCGTTAAAAAAACAATACGGGAAAAGCCCGCAGTTTGATGAGGACCAAAAGTACTTGACAAAAGGTCAGAAATAGTGCAAGTACCGGTCGTTTAAAGTGTGGAACGCTTATCAACTTTAACTTGAAATATCTTTCGGTAGGAAAGTTTTCATGCAAAATGTGATGAATTTACAATATATTTTGATCTCGTCTGGCGATTTCAAGTGCTAACTCCATTTTAGTGGAAAAAGGTCATTATTTCCCTTTAAACGATTTAACCTCTCAAGGTCACCATTTGACCTAAGGTCATTTGGGGCTTCAGCCGCCGGTACCATTGCACAGCGCATAACTGGTATACACAAATAATTTTACAAATTAAAAAGCATGGAGAAATGTGACCCAGGTGATGCGCTTAAAGGAAATAGTTCACCTTCAGCATGGGATTTTGAACTGAAATAGCAGTTTTGTAGCCCGTGTTGAGAAATCCTTATCTGCAACTTTTCTTGGCTGAAAAGACTCTCCAGCCGAAGATATTTGACTTTTTGGCGAAGGAATGCGGCGCATATATGATATACCGTACCGTCTGAGAGTGCCAGCACTGCAAGGAGCATGCGCAGACCAATAACGCACACCATAACATTAATAATTTACGACCTTCTGTCCTGAATTGGCGCAATGTAGGACCATTTTTGAAAAGAAAAAAAGAACTGTATTAAAAAATGTAATAAAATCGTGTTCTCAAATTTTCCGAAGGTGAACTATTTCCTTTAAACTCGTCGCAAACATCTACTTGATAGCTATCACAATTTGACCTTGAAAACTGAACGTCACTGCGAGAGGTGCAGACTGGGTTCAGCCCAGCTTCGATTTGGCACAGCACATTGTGGCCTGCCCAGAAGAGCTACGCTGATGAATCCCACGCTAAAATACTCGTCCATACTTAATCTTACGTTTCCCATAACAACACGACCTCTCAAGGTCACCATTTGACCTAAGGCCATTTGGGGACTCAGCCGCCGATACCTTTGCACAGCGCATAACTGGTATACAAAAATAATTTATCAAATTAAAAAGCATGGCGAAATGTGACCCAGGTGATGTGATAACATTCTCCGAAAACACTTACTTGATAGCTATCACCGTTTGACCTTGACAATTAAACGTCAAGAGAAACGTCAATTAAACGTTGCGAGGGGTGCAACCCGGGTTCAGCCCAGGCTCGATTTTCCACAGCACATTGTGGACATTGCACAGCGCATAACTGGTATACACAAACTATTTTCGCATTGGAGGGACCTCAGAATTGGCATAATGTATGACTAATGCTGGCGCGCGGGCCTAATTGGGTATTGATAAGACCTAGTACATATGTTTTTGGGTTGAATTTTCCCCTCTTTATGCTTATTTTTAGCCTGAATTTTCCACTCCGCACCCCAGCTCCAAAGCAATGCTAGGACCCTGTCCCAACACGGGCTACATAACTGCTATCTCAGTGTAAAACTAATGTTGAAGGTGAACTATTTCCTTTAAACGTCAAGAGAAACGTCAATTAAACGTTGCGAGAGGGTTCAGCCCAGGCTCGATTAGAGAAACGTCAATTGAACGTTGCGAGAGGGTTCAGCCCAGGCTCGATTAGAGAAACGTCAATTAAACGTTGCGACCGGGTTCAGCCCAGGCTCGATTTTGCACAGCGCATTGTGGCCTACCCAGAGTAGCTACGGGGATGAATCCAAAGCTAACATACTCGTACATACTTGGTCTTACGTTTTCCACAACGACTTGACCTCACAAATTCACCATTTGACCTAAGGTCATTTGGGGACTCAGCCGCTGGTACCATTGCACAGCGCATAACTGGTATATACAAACTATTTTACAAATTAAAAAGCATGTCAAAATGTGACCCAGGTGATGCGCTAACATTAGTTGAAAACATCTACTTGATAACTATCACGGTTTGACCTTGACAATTAAACGTCACTGCGAGAGGTGCAGCCTGGGTAGAAACCAGTTTCGATTTTGCACAGCACATTATGGCATACCCAGAAAATCTACGGAGATGAATCTAACACTAAAATACTCGTACATACTTGGTCTTACGTTTCCCACAACGACTTGACCTCTCAAGTTCATCATTTGACCCAAGGTCATTTGGGGCTCAGCCGCCAGTACCATTGCACAGCGCTTAACTGGTATACACAAACTATTTTACAAATAAAAGGATGTCAAAATGTGACCCAGGTGCTGCGCTAACATTCGTCGCAAACACCTACTTGATAGCTATCACGGTTTGACCTTGACAATTAAACGGCACTGCGAGAGGTGAAGTCCGGGTTCAGCACAAGTTCAATTTTGCACAGCACATTGTGACCAACCCAGAAGAGTTACGGGGATGAATCCCACGCTAAACTACTCGCACACACTTGGTCTTACGTCTTCCATATCGAACTGACGTATCAAGGTCACCATTTGACCTAAGGTCATTTGAAGACTCAGACGCTGGTAACATTGCACAGCACTTAACTGATATACCAAACATTTTTTTAACAAACTAAAAAGCATGGCGAAATGTGACCCAGGTGATGGGCTAACATTCGCCGAAAATACCTCTTTGATAGCTATCACGGTTTGACCTTGACAATTAAACGTCACTGCGAGAGGTGCATCCCGCGTTCAGCCCAGGTTCGATTTTGCACAGCACATTGTGGCCTGCCCAGAAGAGCTACGTTGATGAATCCCACGCTAAAATACTCGTACATACTTAATCTTGCGTTTTATTTAACGACTTGACTTCTCAAGGTCACCATTTGACCTAAGGTCATTTGGGGACTCAGCCGCTGGTGCCATTGCACAGCGCATAACTGGTATTCAAAAATAATTTTACAAATTAAAAAGCATAGAGAAATGTGACCCAGGTGCTGCGCTAACATTCGTCGCAAACACCTACTTGATAGCTATCACAGTTTGACCTTGACAATTAAACGTCAAGAGAAACGTCACTTAAACGTTGCGAGAGGTGCAGCCCCGGTTCAGACAAGGCTCGATTTTGCACAGCACATTTGGCCTAACCGGAAGAGCTACGAGGATGAATCCAACGCTAAAATAATCGTACATATTTGGTCTTACGTTTCCCACAACGACATGACCTCTCAAGATCACCATTTAAACTAAGGCCATTTGGGGACTCAAGCGCCGGTTCCATTGCACAGCGCTTAACTGGTAGACACAAATTATTTTACAAATTGAAAAGCATGTCAAAATGGGACTCAGGTGATGCGCTAACATTCATCCAAAAATATCTACTTGATAGCTATCACGGTTTGACCTTGACAATTAAACGTAACTGCGAGAGGTTGGTTTTCACTGCGAGAGGCAGCCCTGGTTCAGCCCAGCTTCGATTTTGCACAGCAAAATGTGGCCTACCCAGAAGAGCTACGGGAATGAATCCAACGCTAAAATACTCGTACATACTTAATCTTACGTTTCTTACAACGACTTGATCTCTCAAGGTCACCATTTGACCTAATGTCATTTGGGGACTCAGCCGCCGGTACCATTGCACAGCGCATAACTGGTATACAAAAATAATTTTACAAATTAAAAAAGCATGGCGAAATGAGACCCAGGTGATGCACTAGCATTCCCCGCAAGCACCTACTTGATAGCTATCACGGTTGGATATTGACAATTAAACGTCACTGCGAGAGGTGCAGTCCGGGTTCAGGCCAGGTTCGATTTTGCACAGCACATTGTGGGCTACCCAGAAGAGCTACGGGGATCAATCCAACGCTAAAATACTCATCCCTACTTAATCTTACCATTCCAACTACAACTTGACCTCTCAAGGTCACCATTTGACCTAAGGTCATTTGGGGACTCAGCCGCCGGTACCATTGCACAGCGCATAACTGGTATATACAAATTATTTTACAAATTAAAAAGCGTGTCAAATTGTGACTTAGGTGATGCGCTAACATTCGTTGAAAACACTTACTTGATAGCTATCACGGTTTGACCTTGACAATTAAAGGAAATAGTTCACCTTCGGAATTTTTTTCAGAACACGATTTTATCATATTTTTAATACAGTTTCTTTTTTTCTGTTTAAAAATGGTCCTACATCGCGCCAATTCAGGACAAAAGGTTGTAAATTATTGATTTTATGGTGTGCGTTATTGGTCTGCGCATGCTCCATGGCAGTGCTGGCACTTTCAGACGGTACGGTACATCATATATGCGCCGTATTCCTTCGCCAAAAAGTCAAATATCTTCGGCTGGAGAGTCTTTTCAGCCAAGAAAAGTTCCAGATAAGGATTTCTCAACACGGGCTACAAAACTGCTATTTCAGTTCAAAACCCATGTTGAAGGTGAACTATTTCCTTTAAACGTCACTGCGAGAGGTGCAGCCTGGGTAAAAACCAGTTTCGATTTTGCACAGCACATTGTGGCATACCCAGAAAAGCTACGGAGATGAATCCAACGCTAAAACACTCGTACATACTTGATCTTATGTTTACCACACCGACTTGACCTCTCAAGGTCATCATTTGACCCAAGGTCATTTGGGGCTCAGCCGCCGGTACCATTGCACAGCACTTAAAGGAAATAGTTCACCTTCAACATGGGGTTTTGAACTGAAATAGCAGTTTTGTAGCCCGTGTTGAGAAATCCTTATCTGCAACTTTTCTTGGCTGAAAAGACTCTCCAGCCGAAGATATTTGACTTTTTGGCGAAGGAATGCGGCGCATATATGATATACCGTACCGTCTGAGAGTGCCAGCACTGGTCTGAGCATGCGCAGACCAATAACGCACACCATAACATTAATAATTTACGACCTTCTGTCCTGAATTGGCGCGATGTAGGACCATTTTTGAAAAGAAAAAAAGAAACTGTATTAAAAAATATAATAAAATCGTGTTCTGAAAAATTTCCGAAGGTGAACTATTTCCTTTAACTGGTATACACAAATAATTCACAAATAAAAGGATGTCAAAATGTGACCCAGGTGCTGCGCTAACATTCGCCGCAAACACCTACTTGATAGCTATCACGGTTTGACCTTGACAATTAAACGTCACTGCGAGAGGTGCAGCCCGCGTTCAGCCCAGGTTCGATTTTCCACAGCACATTGTGGCCTGCCCAGAAGAGCTACGTTGATGAATCGAACGCTAAAATACTCGTACATACTTGGTCTTACGTTTCCATCCACGACTTGACCTTTCAAGGTCACCAATTAACTTAAGGTCATTTGGGGACTCAGCCGCTGGTACCATTGCACAGCGCATAACTGGTAGACACAAATAATTTTACAAACTAAAAAGCATGTCAAAATGTGACTCAGGTGATGCGCTAACATTTTCCGAAAACACTTACTGGATAGCTTTCATGGTTTGACCTTGACAATAAAACGTCACTGCGAGATGTGCAGTCCGGGTTCAGGCCAGCTTCTATTTGCACAGCACATTGTGGCCTACCCAGAAGAGCTACGGGGATGAATCCAACGCTAAAATACTTGCACACACTTGGTCTTACGTTCCCACATCGAACTTACTTCTCAAGGTCACCATTTGAGCTAAGGTCATGTGAAGACTCAGCCGCTGATACAGTTGCACAGCGCATAACTGGTATACAAAACATATTTTACAATTTAAAAAGCATGTCGAAATGTGACCCAGGTGATGCGCTAACATTCGCCGAAAATACCTACTTGACTGCTATCACGGTTTGACCTTGACAATTACATCTCACGAGTAATGTCAATTAAACGTTGCGAAAAGTGCAGCCAGAAGTGCAGCCAGCCTAGGCTCAATTTTGCACAGCACATTGTGGCCTACCCACAGGAGCTACGAGGATCAATCTAATGCTAAAATCCTCGTACATACTTGGTCTTACGTTTCTTCCTAACAACTTGACCTTTCAAGGTCATCATTTGACCTAAGGTCATTTGGGGACTCAGCCGCCGGTACCATTGCACAGCGCATAACTGGTATACAAAATAGTTTTACAAATTAAAAAGCATGACGAAATATGGCCCAGGTGATGCGCTAGCATTCCCCGAAAACACCTACTTGATAGCTATCACGGTTTGATCTTGACAATGAAACGTCACGAGAAACGTCACTTAAAGGAAATAGTTCACCTTCAACATGGGTTTTGAACTGAAATAGCAGTTTTGTAGCCCGTGTTGAGAAATCCTTATCTGGAACTTTTCTTGGCTGAAAAGACTCTCCAGCCAAAGATATTTGACTTTGTGGCGAAGGAATACGGCGCATATATGATGTACCGTACCGTCTGAAAGTGCCAGCACTGCCATGGAGCATGCGCAGACCAATAACGCACACCATACAATCAATAATTTACAACCTTCTGTCCTGAATTGGCGCGATGTAGGACCATTTTTAAACAGAAAAAACAAGAAACTGTATTAAAAACTATAATAAAATCGTGTTCTGAAAAATTTCCGAAGGTGAACTATTTCCTTTAAACGTTGCGAGATGTGCAGCCCGGGTTCAGCCCAGGCTCGATATTGCACAGCACATTGTGGCCTACCCAGAAGAGCTACGGGGATGAATCCAACGCTAAAATACTCGTACATACTTGGTCTTACGTTTCCAACAACGACTTGACCTTTTGAGGTCACCAATTAACCTAAGGTCATTTGGGGACTCAGGCGCTGGTATATACCATTGCATAGCGCATAACTGGTACACACTAATTATTTTACAAACTAGAAAGCATGTCAAAATGTGACCCAGGTGATGCGCTAACATTTTCCGAAAACACTTACTGGATAGCTTCATGGTTTGACCTTGACAATTAAACGTCACTGCGAGATGTGCAGTCCGGGTTCAGGCCATCTTCGATTTGCACAGCACATAGTGGCCTACCCAGAAGAGCTACGGAGATGGATCCAACGCTAAAATACTCGTACATACTGTATGAATATCATTTTTAACTTATTATCCTCTACAAGGCACATCGTCTATATTTTTGGGTTTTATCAGGCAAAACCGTAAAAAAATCGCATCGTTTCGCGGCGCTAACTAACAAGTACATACCTATACCTACCTTTATAACATAAAATCCGCATAAAAAATGCTGCAAAGGCTTAAATACACGTATCAAAATGGGGGTACATTTTTTAGTCATGTCAGCCGCCCCCACACTCAAAAGCCGAACCCCACCTGTTGTCAGCTAAGATATGTTTTATCTCCTGTACGTAACAATACAAATTAGTAATGCGCTCAGTACAATGCCTACTGAGGGTCCTGGTCCAATCCAGCTCATCAAAAGTAGACGAGAAAAAAAATGTTAAAAAGGGGGCCTCACAAAATAAAGTGGCCGAAATCCGTAGAGTTTTTAATATCCAGGGGTATTTTTTTCGGGGTGGGGGGGGGGGGCCTCTCCCAGTTGCTTGACCCCCCCCCCCCTTCTGGAGGTCTGGCTGCGCCCCTGCCCATAGGGTTCACGTGTTAAATGACCCATTTTCCGGAAGTTATATCTCCGATTCTGTCGAACCGAATTGGATGCAACTGCTTTCAAAAGACAAGTCGTTCAATTATCTTGTGGTGATTCAATACCCTTTTTTCACGTAACTCAGCCAAATTCCTACGGCGTACAGTGTGAAGATTGCATTGCACACGGCACCGGCTGCATCCGCGGCTCGGATCGCATCCCGTTTCTCCGCGAGGAGGCGCCCCGAGCCAAATAGCGCGCGCCTCTCAGCTGTTGTGTGGCCTTTAAAAAATCACAATGTCCCAATCGCTAATTAGCCGCACCCAATCCAATCGGCCCCAGCCCCCACCAGTAACAGTTGGCAGCACTCGGGTGTTTGGGCGTTAAAAATCTACTACACCATAGGGTTCCCATGTTAAATCGATGATGTTCAGACAAGGCTGGCTCGTAATCTATGGAAGATATTTTAAATCTGACTTCTGGAAAAGATAGCTACAAGCCTTGGCTACAACGTTTTTATTTACCATTTTTCGATTTTCCAAGCGAAAAGTGGTCAAATGGGCTTGGGGGTTAACCAATGTCGTAACGCACATTGCCGACCGTGGGTTCGAATCCCAGAGGCACCAAGTATTTTTGCGTTGGACCCAATGCATATTGCATAGTCATGATTCATACATCATTCGTTATGCCGGCCTTTTCTCATCTCACACCTCCCTGATTGACCTCTAATTGGTGACCTGTGATGTCACAGAGGCCAAGCTAGGTAAATAGGTCATGTAGCTCCAATTATATATAGTGTGCCGTGTGCGCCGCCACAGCAACGTAGTTTTATCGCTTTTGGCGGCCGAACCCTCTGATTTTGGCACATTTCATGACAATTATTGACCTTCCATTCCTTCAGTGACCTTATAAATGTGCGTGATCACTGGGTCAAAGCCAATATCTCATTAGCCATTATTAGGTCAAACATTTTTTTCGCAGTGTTTCCACAATATTGTAATATGATGTTTGTACCTTTAATTTTAATATTCGATAATGAATGTAACTTTTGTAATGAGAACCCGGTTAGCTGTCGGCCATGCATAGCCTCTAGCATCCCGTCCCTCCGTTACATTCATACCCATTACGTTAACATACCCATTACGCCTGCCACCCGGGTGTATTAAACGAGCAGCCCGTATAAGTCGTTCAGCGTTCACCGTGGATCAGTTTGGCATTCCTCGCTTCCCGGGGAAATATTTCGTTCTCCTCAACTCTTTATTGGGGCTCAACACACACTCCTTCACAAACTTCCATACTCGCACCTACACAAACAACACACCACCTTGTCACGCCTCCGACACACACACACACCACCTCATTATGCACATATACATTCACAGGTGTCCACACTCGTTCACAAACAACTCGCCACATTACCACATCTCCAGTTCTCTCACACCCACCTTCCACCGTCACAGCTACTCCTCACCACCTTACCGCGTCTCCGGTACTATCACACTCACAATTCACCGTCGCACCCAATTCACACCACACGCGCTGCACCACACCCGTCTACGCTCAGACCGCACCTTGCCCATTGGCATTTTAATGTGGGACTCCAGAGCGTAGCTAAGATCACGGCGCCCCGCGCCGACTGACCTTTATACTTCGAAAGAGCTCTGGACTTAGTGTCGGGACTTCTGCGACACCTGGGTGTCGCAGCGTTATAATTTTGATGGAGACAAGAAATCTAAAGATGTCGTCCCGACGAGGCCGCCACGAGAAATGCCCCGATCTACCGGCCCTCGCTCCTGAGCTCAGCCGCCAGGCTTTCCCCGCCTGAGGTCACGCGCGGCTCGGCCGGCCGGCTCCCCGCCGTTGACCCTCTCAGGCCCGAGCCACTATCATCCCAACGTAGCCTTGGAATTGAGCGCGTCACATAATAATCTTACACTTTAAGTTCAAGATGTACTAACATAATATTGATATATTTCATCTCCAAAGCTTACAATCGACATGCACTGCAAGGGGTTTGGGACATTAGGTATTTGTCTCTGGCAGAAATGACATCAACATGCTGATGCACCAAGTCATGGTGGCAGCAGCAACATTCAAGGTCAGATCGAGAGGAGCTGGTGGGCAGCGCAGCCCACCCCCAGACATAAGGAAATTTAGATGTAAAACTTAGCCACTCCCACTTCAGTATATCAATGACCTGGAACTTCGATAGGATGGCACGGCCAGAGCCTGAGCCTGCACCAGAAGTAATAATAATAATAATAATAACGTTTATTTCGCACCAGCGTTGGTACATATCTTTGCAGCGCACACAATGGGAAGGAGATAGTACACAAAACAGACACAACAAAACACAAGTCATACACTAGCCAGGGTCAATGCCCCTCAGCAACTCATGGTGGTCTTGGTTCCGCTGTGCAACGATCCGATTCAGGTGGGACGCAAAAAGGTTGACAATGTCATTTTTTCCTGCTGCTGGGAGGTTAAGGGCCATTAGGTCATACTCCCGTCTAATATGAAGATGCGTTTTTGCTACGATGCCATTATGGCCTATGACACTTACACACAGGGTTTTTATAATACTATTTTCACTAGAATGAAGCCTCTTGTAAAACAAAAGTTGTCTGCTAGCAACTAGCATAGGACAGGGAAGAAGCTTGAGGGACTTACATAGAACATGATTTCTGGTCCACACTGGCATCTTTACTAATTTCTTGATACATGAGTGATATGCCACACACAGTTCACGGAAGGCCTTCTTATCCCTGAGTGTGTCCCACAGCTCACAGCCATACATGTTCATACAGAAGGCTTTAAAGAGCTTGATCACAATGTCCTTGTTGGCATGGCCAACCCTAGCACAGATCATATTTGCACTATAATACATCAATCGCTTTACCCTGCGAATGTCCCCTCTGTCACTGATATCGGTGGCCAATATGTGACCCAGATATTTAAATTGATTGACCCAGGCCAGCTTGTGACCATTCAAAGAGATAACTGGGGTCTGTGAACTAGTCAGATGTGAGGATACATGTGGTCGTTGAGGATTGAATAGCACACAGACAGTCTTTTTTACATTGAATTTGATATCCCTTGACAAAGCAAATGTTTCACACGTATTAACTAGCTCTTTCAGACCTGCCCTAGTGGGCGAAAGTAGCACAATGTCGTCGGCATAGGCAAGCACATTTACAGAACATTCACCAATGTGGCATCCTAGCGGTGACATCCGCAAGTTACATATAAGGTCATCAATATACACATTGAACAGCAGGGGCGAGAGGTTGCCACCTTGACGCACACCATTTTCTACAGAGAAGGGATCAGAGGAACTGTTAGCCCATTTCACTCCCATCGTTTGGTTCCTGTACCAGCTCAGTAGAAGTTTCAGGTAGGATAAGGGAGCTCCTCTTTCAGACAGTATCTGAAAGAGCTTTGAATGACAGACTCTATCAAATGCTTTACTTGCATCAAGAAAGCAGGCATATACTGGACTGCCCAACTTAGTATAGTGATTAATTGTTTCTTTGAGTACATAAGTAGCAAGAGTGGTGGAATGTCCTGTCTTAAACCCAAATTGAGCATCACTTGTAAATAAGAAGGGTTCCAGCCTCCCAATCAGAATGAGTTCTAGTACTTTTGACAGTGTCGTAGAAAGAGCTATAGCCCTGTAATTTGATTTGTCATCTAGCAGACCACCTTTATCCTTAATCAAAGGAACTAGCAATGAATAGACCAGGCCATCAGGCAGATTTGAGTGGTTAATCATGGTATTGAATAGGATCGCAATGATGGAAAGCATGTCAGGTTGCAAATGTAGCAGATGGTCAGTAGACATATGGTCCCACCCTGCAGACTTCCCACTTTTTAGCTTAGCCACTGCACAGCTCACATCCTCTGTAGTAATGGTAGGAGTACAGGGGGATGGGACACTCTTAAGCTGATTTAGCATTGCACAGTCACTGCTGCAGCTATTATCATTGAACAATGCTTGAAAATGGTGCTTTCACATATTTGAAATATTGGTGTTCCCTGTAATGCTACCAAAACTAGGGGGGAGGGGGATACTACCGCCCATTTGCTGCTTCACCATGGTCCAGAAGCGATTGGGTTCCTGATTATGCAAAGACATAGCTAGCTTGTTTGCGTTTAGCCTTTTCTGTTTCCTTCTACAACTCCTTAACGCATATTTGAATGACAGTCTAGTCTGCCTCATCTGCAGAGCCACATGACCCTCTTTGGGTGAGCCACATGACCTCCAGTACAGGAATGCCTTTCGGGCCAATTCATGCAACAGTTTTACAGAGTGATTCCATCCAGGAACAGATTTAGGGTGATTATTGTGATGCACCCGCTTTTGCACAATACAGTGAGTCCCACTGAAAGTGATGGCATCTGTTAAAGCTTTATAACAGTTTGATATTTTGGCTAAGTGTGAGCCCTGCTCACAATTTGTACTACACATGGTTCTAAGCTCTCTGATGATTAAGTGGAAAAGTGGGCCTAGCTCCCCATGAATTGAATGATTGTATGCAATCACATCTTGCGCATTTGCAGAGCTCCAGCAAGGTTTTGACAACTTTGGGATAACTGGCTCATGGGACACAAGTACAGTAGGTTGTAAAATAAACTCCATTACTAATGGCATATGGTCAGTAACACTAATATCATAGTTCACAAATATACTTTGGATGGCAGAGTGCAGACTAGGACTGCAAATGCAGTGATCCAGCCATGGTGTAGACCCATGAGCAGCACTGACAAAAGTGTACGTGTTTCTTGAGGGGCCTATGATATTTAGATCAGATAAGAGGTCATTTTCTGAACAAAATTCTGTGAGTTCAGTAAAGAAGGTTGAACCATGACTGTTGGCATTGAAATCACCAATTATACCAAAGTAGTTTGTTTTTGTACCAATAGCATCAAGTGTGCAAGCAAGCTGTCCAAGATACATGCAGAATTGGTCATGGCTCTCCAAATCTCTATAGTCTGTTGGAAGATACACATTAAGTAATGACACTTTACCCAAATTTGTCAATATGTCAATTTCCATCACCCGTTTGTTTATAGTATTTACTTTTGTACTGGATTGTAATGTCTTCTTCCATAAGATAGCTACACCGCCAAAAGGTCTGCCGTTTAAAAGTGCACTAGAGGAGTCAAAGGCAGAGATTCCTTGACCAAGGAAGTCTTTGTGAATGTTGCTCAATGTATGTAATTCAAATTTAGCTAGCCAGGTTTCTTGTAAAAACACTATGTCATGCATGTCACAGATTGAATGCACCTCAGACAATGAGCTTTTCAGGGAATGACAATTAAAGGAGCACATTTTGAGCATGTTTGAAGAGGTGAGGGAACACAAACACTACACTACACTAAACACATGACACATTACCCACACTGGCACTGCATGCTATCTGCTTTAGGGTGCTTACAGGTTTGGCTGCACTCTTAGCCACCTTAGGTTGGTAGTACCTTTTGATGGATACATGGGTAGGCCACTTATCAGGAAGAAGGATCAGGTTAACTTCCTCAGCTGGTACAGTAACCTTAAATCCTTTGTACCCATAGGTTGAAGCACAGTGATGAATTTCTTCAACACTTGCCTTGCCACTACCACTAAGTAGCCAGTTCACATGCGACTCTACAGCTTCACTGGTAGTGTCCGGGTCAAGCCTCCCAACAAAGAGGTAGGATTTCCTTGGTGGAGCAGCAACACCCCTAAGCAGAGTAGAGGAGTTCATCCCCGTCACCCCCATCTTCCTGCGACTGTTTGGCTTTTTTGCCTTGCCAACTAGTGTGAAGCCATCATCGTCCACAATGCGAGGCTGCTGCTGCACCTGAGTTTTCTCATGCTGCACCTGTTGGCACTGCTGCTGTTGATGTTGGTGCGCCTGTTGTTGCTGCTGGATCTGTTGTGGCTGTTGGGGTACTTCCCCACATGGCACTGCTTGAGCTGGTTTTGGTGGCAAGGCAGCCACACTGGCCCACTGTGGTGGAGGGGCTTGATTTGTGTGTGAGCCCACACAGGTTTTGGTGGACGTCTCTTGCAGAGATTGCACAGCTTCTTTAAGAGTGCCCATGTCAGCCTGCATCTGGGAGAGCTGGCCTAGAAGGACTGAGATGTTCATATTTTCCGGATTGGTAGGGGGGATGTTGCCTAAGTCAATGGCACAGAACTTGGGCATGGCAGTGCCCTCCCTGTCACAAACCTGGAGTGCTTTCATAATATCTTCACAGTCTGCCCTCTCTTTTGAGCAGGTTCCAGTGTTTTTTCGCTTGATGTGTCGCAAGTCACGGCGGTCACCATGCTCCACAGCGACGACCAACTCCCACAGGAGATCCTTGGCCTCTTGGATTGTATCACCATTGTAGAAATCCACACAGCTCTTGACAAGAGTCTCAAATGGTACAGAGTTGGCCTTGTTCACTGCAAAACACAGTAGTTCATTGTGGATGCAGGGTGGCGAATTTGGCGCACTAGGCGCCATGACACTGGCTTAGAAATGTAGCCCAAGAAACCAAACACAATCTTGAATTACAGAAATGCGTACTTCATATGAAACACCAACATTCCAGCCACATTTTGACAACAAATTACCCTGACAAATACTAACATAAGCTACGCCCTTTTATGAAACGCAAATGCCGTAACTTACGAACAATTCGGTGCTTTGACGTAAATGAAGCGGCCATTATAGTATTGCTAGCATTGGGCCTGGCCTAAGAAAGCCATTCAATCAAAACATTCAGAAGTATTTAACAATATCACAGCTATGATCTCGTTATTATGTGTTTCACAAGAAATATTCACAACATCCCCACAAACTACTTTATTTAGGATTTAGGTAGGTGACCACCTATCAACATGCCTACCACAGGATCATGGATGGCTCATCATGTATTTGTATATCTCAAAACAAAAGCACAACGAATGTATTTCGCGCGTTATAGTTGAGTTTTCGTGACCGCTTCCAAATCCACTACAGTTGCACTACAGGTACTGAAATATACACTACTTCGACTACTACGTCGTATATTTGGTGGAATTAAATTAACTAAATGAAGATATAATCTATGGAAATACAAGTTATTGATACTAGCGCTGTTCGGCGGCCGGCTCTCGCGAGAGCGCTCACCGACGTCACACAGGGCAGTGTCGTCATAGTGAGTGACGTCGGCTCGCGGCCGCCGAACACCGGCGAGCAAACCCGTTAGCAAGCCATGCTAGCGCTCTTTTTCAATCGCTGGAATGCCGCTCGCGCGCGAGCACGTGACGTCACGTAAGGGGGCACGCGTACATGAAACTGTGCGCGTGTCGTCATCGTTTGCTCGCTCCTGATTGGTGAATCGCACGTTGCTAGGCAACCTGCGAGCCCACTAGCACAGGCTAGCGTGAGAGCCGGCAGCCGAACAGGAGCCCTGTTCGGCTGCCGGCTCTCACGCTAGCCAGTGCTAGTGGGCTCGCAGGTTGCCTAGCAACGTGCGATTGACCAATCAGGAGCGAGCAAACGATGACGATACGCGCACAGTTTCATGTACGCGTGCCCCCTTACGTGACGTCACGTGCTCGCGCGCGAGCGGCATTCCAGCGATTGAAAAAGAGCGCTAGCATTGCTTGCTAACGGGTTTTCTCGCCGGTGTTCGGCGGCCGCGAGCCGACGTCACTCATTATGACGACACTGCCCTGTGTGACGTCGGTGAGCGCTCTCGCGAGAGCCGGCCGCCGAACAGCGCTAGGGCGTCTCTCCTATAGCCCGACCGACTTGATGATCCAACTGATCGGCCCGACCGACTTGAGTGACCTCTGTCGGTAGGATTTATAAGCTTTCAAGCGGTCCCTCTCATTCAAATGATTGCGCCACATTCGTCAACAACAGTTGCTCTGTGTTTTTGGGAGAGAGGGAAGTGCACAGCGGCTTGCTGTTTTGAGTTTATAATTTTTAGGCGTTTGATTTTCATCAATTTAATTTAGGAACAACCGTGCCTATGGAGTGACCTGCAGAGGAGAGGCTGATCAACCATTTAAGGTAACCGCGGTATGCAAATGATTAACCGAAGTGAATTGTTGTGTGTTTGGACCGCCGATCACGATGCAGATGCAAATGTGAATGTGAAAGCCAAGCTCAGTTTCACAAGAAATCGTATTGCAATTGTGAGGTTGGTTTGAATTGTGGACCAAGCACTGTATCCTCTTGGGACCAAGGTGCTAATTGGAACTCTCACCCTGTTTCAAGGGGTATGGGGAGCCAGGCATAATTTTTCAGAGGCTGCCAAGGGATTGAATCCCGGTCCCCAGCACAGAAGGCAAGTATCTTACCACTGCGCCGAGTTGCTCCCCAGAAATTATGAAGTGATTTGATGAGGCAGCAAGATATTATTTGTAATGTCCCATGGCAAACAATCGCCTTTGCGAATCATGGAATCAAGACAATATAGGTATCTGCTATGTTGCCCTTGAAAAGAAATTATGTTGCCCTTGAAAAGCCTGATATCATTTGTGTAACCGAGACATGGGTTAGTGAGGGGTATAATAGGGATAGGCTACAGGATTTTGAGTTACAAGGGTATAACATGTTCTCATACTGCAGAGAATCACGGCAGGGAGGCGGAGTGTTTGTATATGTAAATAGCTTGTACTGCACTACTAGAGTTGATGATTCTAGTAAAGTAAAAGAAGTAGAATCAATCTGGCTTGACATTAAAATTGGTACAGGAAACAGAGGAAGGTTGAGGATAGGTGCATTTTACAGACCAGGGAATCTTCCAAGGAACTCCCAAGCTGAAACAGACCAAGATATTTGTGAGGAAATACGTAGGAACTTTCGGGCTCAGTGTCTTATTATGGGAGATTTTAACTTAAGAGGATACGAAAGTATAGCAGAGGAAACAAATGAGTGTAGGTTGTATAGGCAAATCTTTGAAGAGGAGCTTTTCATGCATCAGTTTGTAACAGAGCCAACCAGACATTGCTCCATTCTAGACCTTGTATTCTCAGACAACAGTGATCTAGTTAGTGACATAAGTATTTGTGCAGGTCTAGGAACCAGTGATCACAATATGGTTAAATTCAATATCTCATCAGAAATGAGGCCCAAAGATAACCTTATTATGGTTCCAAACTTCAGCCGGGCTGATTTTGATGGTATTAGAAATGACCTCGCACAGATAAAATGGAACGTTGAGTTGGCAGGTTTAGATGCATGTGAGGCCTGGAATGTTTTCAAAGCTAGATTAAGCCAAATTCAAAATCGGCATATACCCCTCAGGCACAAACGTAACAGAACCAAGGGCAATCCAGTTTGGCTTACCCCAGAAGTAAGGAGTGCTATACAAGCTAAAAGAAGTGCATTTGGCATTTTGAAGGGATCTTCACTAGATATAAATCAGAAGGCCTACCAGAATGCAAGAAATTCAGTTAAGAAAAAGGTCAGAGCAGCTAAAAGGGCAAAGGAACTTGATTTAGCTAGGCATTGTAATGCAGATAGTAAGAAGATCTTCAGTTTTTATAAGTTAAGTACAGTTTCCAAAAATATAGGTCCATTTAAGGTAGATGATGTGTTAGTTAGCAAGGACAGTGAAATGGTTGAAGTGCTTAATGATCAGTTTCAATCTGTCTTTACTATCGAGGACCAGAGTAGTATTGCAGCACTTCAGCCTGAGCTAGAGACAGAGGAGACTATAGGAGAGCTAGGTGGCATAAGTAGTGAACTTGTTCTAGAATATCTAAAGAAAGTAAGGCCTAACAAGGCAGAAGGACCTGATGAAATCCATGCTAGACTTTTAAGAGAATCTGAAAGGGAGTTGTCGGTTCCATTAGCCATAATATTTTCTAAATCACTTGCAGATAGTAAAATTCCACTTGACTGGAAAAGAGCAAATGTTGTTCCTATTCATAAAAAGGGAGATAGAAGTAAAGAGGAAAACTATAGACCAGTTAGTCTGACCTCATTAGTCTGCAAGGTGCTTGAATCAATCATCAAAGATAAGATTGTTGAATTCTTGGAGCAAAATGAACTCATCAAAGATACACAGCATGGCTTTAGGAAGGGCCGTTCTTGTTTAACTAATCTTCTGGAGTTTTTGGATGTTGCAACAGATAGCGTTGATCAGGGTAAACAGCTAGATGTAGCTTTTCTTGATTTCAGTAAAGCATTTGACAAAGTCCCCCATACAAGACTGGGGTTGCAACTTAAAATTCATGGGATCAGGGGCAAGATTCTGGATTGGATAGAAACGTGGCTTTCAGGACGCCAGCAAAGGGTTATATTGAATGGGTGCCAATCACAATGGAAGGAGGTTCTCAGTGGGGTTCCACAGGGCTCAGTCCTGGGCCCATTGCTTTTTATAATATTTGTGAATGCAATTGAGAACAGTATAGACAGCAAAGTCTTGAAATTTGCAGATGATCTAAAAGTTGTCAGGATTATTAGAGGAAAACATGATCAGGATGTTTTTCAATCAGATCTGGACAAGCTAGTTGAGTGGTCTGAAGCATGGCAGATGAAATTCAATTTGAGTAAATGTAAGATTATGCACGCTGGACGGGTTAGCAGTAAACATAGGTATGAAATGGGTGGGCAGAAAATGGAGCAGATTGAAAAGGAAAGAGATTTAGGTGTCGTGGTAAACAATAGACTATCAGCGTCAGACCAGGTTGTAGAAGCTAGGAAAAAGGCACTTAGAATGCTAGGGGCCATTAACAGAAATGTTTCCTACAAGAGTGAAAAGGTAATAACAAAACTGTATTGTGCATACGTTAGACCACAACCACATTTGGAGTATTGTGTACAAGCCTGGTCTCCAACATATGAGAAAGATTGCTGGTTGTTAGAAAGAGTTCAAAAAAGGGCAACAAAAATGATTAATTGTCTTGGTAGTTTACCTTATGAAGATAGATTAAGGAAATTGGGTATGTTTTCACTAAGATATAGAAGGCTAAGAGGAGATCTAATTGAAGTCTTCAAATTTGTAAATAGTCAGCATTCTGGATATTTAAAGGGTATGTTTGAGTTCAATAGGGAAAATCGAGGTAGAGGTCATCAGCATAAACTCATTATGAAACAAAGTAGGACTAGGCTACGACAGTCATTTTTCAGTAGAAGGGTTGTAGGACATTGGAATATGCTACCAGGGGATGTCGCTGATGCAGTGACACTTGCTTCCTTCAAAATTAGATTAGATAAATACTTTACAGAGAAGGGATTAGTTCATAAATACTCGTGGGATTAGCCTTCTTTTATGCAGGTAGAGTAAGGTGATTTGAAGGGGCGAGACTGGTGGAGGGGGGGGGGGTGCAACCTCGGATGGGCCCAAGAGGCTCTTTGTTGCACTTTTCTTTTATGTCTTTTATGTCTTTATGCTGATACTGTGAGATTCCAGTTTGCATTAGGGTAAACAACTTGAACTGTAATGCTGGACATGTCATGTCCTTACACCAGAAATTGCATGATATTGGTGATGTAAATGATACTGACTCACTAAAGAATGAGAATTCCAATAGCATGAAAAGTCTGGTCTTAGAACAAGTTGCGTTTGGTTGTTCACCCTATACTGATACTGTAAAGGTGTAATTGCCATTTAGGTAGGCACTTACATCGGTAATAGTTCAGTAATTCACTTCCCCAGTTTATGGTGTTCTTGAGGCCCCTAATAGAACAAGAGAGTATGAACTTATACTTATATACTATTTTTTACTATTAACTATTATTACGACAGACAGAAAAGTGTACCAGTAATACCAAAGGTATGACATCACCAAGTACTATGCATAATCAAACCTGGCCTAACCTTTACAGCAATTACGATCACAGACCCACATTTAAAATGCTGCGCTCTGGCCCTACTGGGGGTGTCTTCCCCGGACCCCACCCAGACCATCTCATCAGGCTCCTAGAATTGCTTTGGAGCTGGGGTGCAGAGTGGAAAATTCTGACTAAAAATAAGTATTAAGAGTGGAAAATTAAACCAAAAAGCATATGTACCAGGCTTTATCACCCAATTACCTGCTCACCAAAATTAGTTATTACCTATGCCAATTCTTACCTGGTTTTCCATCCACAGGCGCTGTCCCTATCATTACATCCATAAATCAGGATCAGGTTTCCAATTATCCAATACATTTTAAAATAAGGAGTGGAAAATTCATAGTAAAACTCAGGAAAAACAGTGGAAAAATAGTATCCATAGGGTGTCATTTTTCACCCAAATTTCCCAGTGCTAGGACACTGCATCTCATAGACAGTCAAAGATAACTCACTTTTCAGTCTGTTGCAATATTACCATCAGCTGACTACTCTTCTTCTATTAGGGACCTCAAGAACGCCATAAACTGGGGGAGGTGAATTACTGAACTAATACCATATATCATGGGACATGTTATGCTATTAGTGGCATAGATAAGAACAACACATTCACTGACACACACAATAGGAGTATCATCATAAACACATAAAGACATACAAGAAAAGTGCAACAAAGAGCCTCTTGGGCCCATCCGAGGTTGCACCCCACCCCACCCACCCCTCCACCAGTCTCGCCCCTTCAAATCACCTTACTCTACCTGCATAAAAGAAGGCTAATCCCACGAGTATTTATGAACTAATCCCTTCTCTGTAAAGTATTTATCTAATCTAATTTTGAAGGAAGCAAGTGTCACTGCATCAGCGACATCCCCTGGTAGCATATTCCAATGTCCTACAACCCTTCTACTGAAAAATGACTGTCGTAGCCTAGTCCTACTTTGTTTCATAATGAGTTTATGCTGATGACCTCTACCTCGATTTTCCCTATTGAACTCAAACATACCCTTTAAATATCCAGAATGCTGACTATTTACAAATTTGAAGACTTCAATTAGATCTCCTCTGTTAATTTGTTTTAGTGGGGTTCCGGTTGCCAGCCAGGTGGTTGACTCCCAGCACCATAGGGTTGTTAGAATCCTCTAATCTGGGGGGACTAGCAATCTGAGGGGGGGGGGGGGGGGGGCTAGGTCTCCCAGTAGTGATGTCCCTGGATACACACCTAATAGCATGAAAAGAAAGAAATTTGGTCTGAATGTTTTTTTAATGGATGGATTTCCGAGGTCAGGCCCCTCAGTAAGCATAGCTTGTTGCGCAGGCCCTGACCCCACCACCGATCAAGCAATTCCTGGCATCCGGCAGAATTTAGAAGTGAAAGTTTTACGTTCCTGACATACCTGGACACAGTCCGCCCACCCTCTGACGTCACCTGACCTTGAGTGTGACTGCTGCATTGGCCTAACATTGCTAAATTTGGGTGGAAAATGACACCCTATGGATACTATTTTCCACTCTTTTTCCAAAATTTCCTGTTAATTTTCCACTCCTTATTTTAAAATGTATTGAATACTAATTTGAACTCTGATACTGATTTAGGGATGTAATGATAGGGACAGCCTGTGTTGAGAAAGACGTAAGAATTGGCATAGGTAATAATTAATTCTGGTGAGCGGGTAATTGGGCATTGATGAAGCCAAATACATATGGTTTTTGGTTTATTTTCCACTCTTTATGCTTATTTTTAGTAACAATTTTCCACTCTGCACCCAAGCTCAAAAGCAATCTAGGACCCTGGACCGCTGACACCTGCTGCAGGCCATCCCAGTCACAGGCAAATAGAGCGCTGAAGCAACTCAAACCTGGGCCGCCACTACTGGGTGAGGTCAGAAGCGCAGCGCTCTCTCAACCAAGCTACATCCCAACTGTTTTTGGAGTTACAGCTAAGTTAGTTGTTTTGATATGACCAGTGATTGTACTTTTACTTCTATCTATTCCATTTGAATGTAGTGAAAACAACTGTAATGATGACAGAATACGTTAAAACACCAGACTTTCATAGGTACTATTGGCAGTGTAGATGATACTTTGAGAAAACAGTCTTCTCTCAATCTGCTGTGTGAGTGCCTTGCTGTCTCTAAGCTGTAAGCCATTTACTGTCTCTCCTCGTCCTCACCCACTCTCCCTATCTCTGCCCGGCTGCACACTGCGCTCAGCTTCTAGTTCAAGTTTACTATTAAGAAGAGGCAAATATGCAAATTTAAAACAGACAAAGACACATGTGCATAGAAGCAACCAAACAAGGACCACACAGAAAATGTCAATGAAAAATGAAAATGATATGAGTAAGAGTGGTAGGCAGTCCAAGAACATTATCTAAGTAAAGAAAAGTCAACCTACAGGATTCATTGAAGACACTGACACACTCGTAGTGTAGTGAACTCATACTGGCAAAGGATAGTTGCAGACATGATAGCCATGACAAATTTGTGTAGGTGTAAAACAGATCCTGTGGGACTCAGCTGCGCCTGCACACTCTTCCCCATTATCCATGAAACCAAGTCAGATTGTGTATGTATGTCTGATGTTATATGTATTTTTAAAATAAATTTATTTCAATTAATCTGGCTTATATGACCCTACCAGTTCAATTGCCATTCAAGAAATGTTAATGATTTTTTTATATTCTGTATAGTGTATATGTGTTGTTTCTTCTTCTTTTTTACCATGTACCAGTCTTCAGTATCCCCCTGATAGTGGAAATGAATCAGTTTATTTCAGTTCACTAGTTTTGTGTTCTTAGGAGGTACATTTGGTATGACATACCAATTGTAGCATCAAAACCATGCTGACATGATCTGATCCGTCTGGGAATGTTTGGAGGAGTCTGGAGGAGGGCCTGCGCCTTGTGGCTTTTCTGCAGCAGCTGTTAACACCCTGCGACTGGTCGCTGCAGCGATGGCGGATGAGACGCTGGTGGCTCGCGCCACGCGGCTGGACCAGCTGGTGAGCAGTCAGCGGCGGCCGGCGACGCGGAGCTCCGCGGTGAAGCCGGCGGCCGGTGCCACCTCTCTGCGGGCGCTGCAGCAGCTGGCCGGCAGAGACGCCCTGCTCGACACGCTGCTCGCCCTGTACGACGAGTGCAACAAGGATGGACTCAAACAGAACCCGCTCGTCGCCAACTTTATCTGCAAGTGTAAGTCAGGAGTTTGCTTGGCACTTGCTGGCAGTAACAACGCACATTGACCAGATTTATCGGTGCATCATTTCTTGCTTGTGCGTTTGGAGTGCTTTTCTAATTTTCAGGATTTTTTTTTGTCATTGAAGTGTGTGCCGTTCTGTATGGTTGTTGCATCTTAACATTTGTGTTGTTAACTTACACGGAATGCGTCTAACCCGTCCCCCAGTCCGCGGCGTGGTGACCGAGCTGCGCCGGCTGCGCGTCGGCCCGGTCGATTTCGAGGTGCACAAGACGATCGGACGAGGCCACTTCGGCCAGGTGCACGTGGTGCGAGAAAGGAGGAGCGGTGATGTGTACGCCATGAAGACGCTCAGGAAACAGGACACTCTGGCGCAGAGCGGGGTAAGTTAGGTACTGCGGGATCTGAGGCTAAATGGTGATTATTTGCCTTGTTTTGATTTCCTTGATTTGTTAGTTTGCAGCTTATATACTACAGTTATATACGGTTTTTAGATTGCTGTATTCAAGGGATGTTTCCTTAAGCTTGCCAGTTATATGCAATTTTAAAGGGGCATTGATAGCGCACGTTTTCGTCTGATGTCGGTGTTGGTGTTTCAGGTGATGTTTTATGAGGAGGAGCGCGATATTATGACGGAGGCCACCTCTCCGTGGATCACCGCTCTTCATTACGCCTTCCAGGTGAGGCGCCGGACGGCCGGACCATCTCTGTGGTATACTCTGTATTCACGTTAACCGATCCAGGTGAGCCGCCGGACGGCCGGACCATCTCTGTGGTATGCTCTGCGTTCACGCTAACCGATCCAGGTGAGCCGCCGGACGGCCGGACCATCTCTGTGGTATACTCTGTATTCACGCTAACCGATCCAGGTGAGCCGCCGGACGGCCGGACCATCTCTGTGGTATACTCTGTATTCACGTTAACCGATCCAGGTGAGCCGCCAGACGGCCGGACCATCTCTGCGGTATACTCCTGCGTTCACTGTAACCGATCCAGGTGAGCCGCCGGACGGCCGGACTATCTCTGTGGTATACTCTGTATTCACGTTAACCGATCCAGGTGAGCCGCCGGACGGCCGGACCATCTCTGTGGTATACTCTGTATTCACGTTAACCGATCCAGGTGAGCCGCCGGACGGCCGGACCATCTCTGTGGTATACTCTGTATTCACGTTAACCGATCCAGGTGAGCCGCCGGACCATCTCTGTGGTATACTCTGTATTCATGTTAACCGATCCAGGTGAGCCGCCGGACGGCCGGACCATCTCTGTGGTATACTCTGTATTCACGCTAACCGATCCAGGTGAGCCGCCGGACGGCCGGACCATCTCTGTGGTATACTCTGTATTCACGTTAACCGATCCAGGTGAGCCGCCGGACGGCCGGACCATCTCTGTGGTATACTCTGCGTTCACGTTAACCGATCCAGGTGAGCCGCCGGACGGCCGGACCATCTCTGTGGTATACTCTGTATTCACGTTAACCGATCCAGGTGAGCCGCCGGACGGCCGGACCATCTCTGCGGTATACTCCTCTGCGTTCACTGTAACCGATCCAGGTGAGCCGCCGGACGGCCGGACGATATCTGCGGTATACTCCTCTGCGTTCACGGTAACCGATCCCGGTGAGCCGCCGGACGATCTCTGTGGCATACTCTGCGTTCACGGTAACCGATTCAGGTGAGCCGCCGGACGGCCGGACCATCTCTGTGGCATACTCTGCGTCCACGCTAACCGATCCAGGTGAGGCGCCGGACGATCGGACGATCTCTGTGGTATACTCCTCTGCGTTCACGCTAACCGATCCAGGTGAGCCGCCGGACGATCGGACGATCTCTGTGGCATACTCTGCGTTCACTTTAACCGATCTCAATCGCATCAGAACAATACAACAATGGTGCACGGGGTTATTGTCCGTTTTCGCCTTGTGCTCTCAGAATAAACCGTTCGAAAATCACCTTGAATGATTATGATTTACAAGGCTGTCGAAAGTTCAGTGTTTGCAATAATCCGGGATGCCGTGTTCGTCTGATGATTGTACCCATCTGATGACTGTTCATCTGATGACTGTTCATCTGATGACTGCTCATCTGATGACTGCTCATCTGATGACTGTTCATCTGATGACTGTTCATCTGATGACTGCTCATCTGATGACTGTTCATCTGATGACTGTTCATCTGATGACTGTTCATCTGATGACTGTTCGTCTGATGACTGTTCATCTGATGACTGTTCATCGGATGACTGTGTTCATCTGATGACTGTGTTCGTCTGATGACTGTGTTCGTCTGATGACTGTGTTCGTCTGATGATTGTGTTCGTCTGATGATTGTGTTCGTCTGATGATTGTACTCATCGGATGCAGTGTTGGTCTGATGATTGTACTCATCTGATGACTGTGTTGGTCTGATGATTGTACTCATCGGATGCAGTGTTGGTCTGATGATTGTACTCCTCTGATGCAGTGTTGGTCTGATGATTGTACTCATCTGATGCAGTATTGGTCTGATGATTGTATTACTCGGATGCAGTGTTGGTCTGATGATTGTACTCATCTGATGACAGTGTTGGTCTGATGATTGTACTCATCTGATGACTGTGTTCGTCTGATGATTGTACTCATCTGATGACTGTGTTGGTCTGATGATTGTACTCATCTGATGACTGTGTTCGTCTGATGATTGTACTCATCTGATGACTGTGTTCGTCTGATGATTGTACTCATATGATGACTGTGTTGTTCTGATGATTGTACTCATCTGATGACTGTGTTCGTCTGATGATTGTACTCATCTGATGACTGTGTTGGTCTGATGATTGTACTCATCTGATGACTGTGTTCGTCTGATGATTGTACTCATCTGATGACTGTTCGTCTGATGACTGTTCGTCTGATGACTGTTCGTCTGATGACTGTGTTGGTCTGATGAGTGTACTCATCTGATGACTGTGTTCGTCTGATGACTGTGTTCGTCTGATGATTGTACTCATTTGATGCAGTGTTGGTCTGATGATTGTACTCATCGGATGCAGTGTTGGTCTGATGATTGTACTCATATGATGCAGTGTTGGTCTGATGATTGTACTCATCTGATGCAGTGTTGGTCTGATGATTGTACTCATCTGATGCAGTGTTGGTCTGATGATTTTATTACTCTGATGCAGTGTTGGTCTGATGATTGTACTCATCTGATGACTGTGTTGGTCTGATTATTGTACTCATCTGATGACTGTGTTCGTCTGATGATTGTACTCATCTGATGACTGTGTTGGTCTGATGATTGTACTCATATGATGACTGTGTTCGTCTGATGATTGTACTCATCTGATGACTGTGTTGGTCTGATGATTGTACTCATCTGATGACTGTGTTGGTCTGATGATTGTACTCATCGGATGCAGTGTTGATCTGATGATTGTACTCATCTGATGCAGTGCTGATCTGATGATTGTACTCATCGGATGCAGTGTTGATCTGATGATTGTACTCATCGGATGCAGTGTTGGTCTGATGATTGTACTCATCTGATGACTGTGTTGGTCTGATGATTGTACTCATCTGATGACTGTGTTCGTCTGATGATTGTACTCATCTGATGCAGTGTTGGTCGGATGATTGTACTCATCGGATGCAGTGTTCGTCTGATGATTGTACTCATCTGATGACTGTGTTGGTCTGATGATTGTACTAATATGATGACTGTGTTCGTCTGATGATTGTACTCATCTGATGACTGTGTTGGTCTGATGATTGTACTCATTTGATGCAGTGTTTGTCTGATGATTGTACTCATCGGATGCAGTGTTGGTCTGATGATTGTACTCATCTGATGACTGTGTTGGTCTGATGATTGTACTCATTTGATGCAGTGTTGGTCTGATGATTGTACTCATCGGATGCAGTGTTGGTCTGATGATTGTACTCATCTGATGACTGTGTTCGTCTGATGATTACTCATCGGATGACTGTGTTCATCTGATGACTGTGTTGGTCTGATGATTGTACTCATCTGATGACTGTGTTCGTCTGATGACGGTACACATCCACATCCGATGGCGGTGTTATATTTAATTTCAGCTATCACACTTTTTGTTGGATTTATATTATTCATGTATATTTGTTTGATATATATATATATATATATATATATATATATATATATATATATATATATATATATATATATATATATATATATATACATATATATACATTGTTCATTAAATACAATCGCGGCTTTGTTGTTGATGATTTTTCTTGAGAGGCTTTCGATGTTTCTGATGAGGCGTTTGTCGTCGGTGGTGTGGCGAGACAGGATTGAACCAAAACTCAGCATAAGTAAGGTTGTTTTGATTAATAAAACAGAGCACATATTTCAACGTTTCGTCATTCGTTTGACATCTTCAGGAGTTACATTATATACAGGGCACACTCGATACATAATACAGAACAGTGATAATTGAATATTAAGTTATACCAATCATGATTAATACATATACAGCGCTTGGGTATCTTTAAGTTAGGTCGAATCAATAACATTCGCCAGAAAGTCGCAATTCATGTAAGCACATTTTTCTACACCAACACGTGCTAAATAGTCCCATACTCTGCCACTACAATGACACATTCCGCTCATTGGGGTCACATGTCATCTCGGGCCCAGAGGGAGTCCGTCAAAAAGAGGCAGGGTTCCTCTCGCGTTTACCTGGGTGTTTATGACGGGGTCCCTGCCTCTTTTTGACGGACTCCCTCTGGGCCCGAGATGACATGTGACCCCAATGAGCGGAATGTGTCATTGTAGTGGCAGAGTATGGGACTATTTAGCACGTGTTGGTGTAGAAAAATGTGCTTACATGAATTGCGACTTTCTGGCGAATGTTATTGATTCGACCTAACTTAAAGATACCCAAGCGCTGTATATGTATTAATCATGATTGGTATAACTTAATATTCAATTATCACTGTTTCGTATTATGTATCGAGTGTGCCCTGTATATAATGTAACTCCTGAAGATGTCAAACGAATGACGAAACGTTGAAATATGTGCTCTGTTTTATTAATCAAAACAACCTTACTTATGCTGAGTTTTGGTTCAATCCTGTCTCCCCACACCACCGACGACAAACGCCTCATCAGAAACATCGAAAGCCTCTCAAGAAAAGTCATCAACAACAAAGCCGCGATTGTATTTAATGAACAATGTATATTAAACAATCTGCTTCCAAAGTACACACACATATATATATATATATATATATATATATATATATATATATATATATATATATATATATATATATATATATATATATATATATATATATATAAATAAAAATATATAAATATATATAAATATATATATATATATATATATATATATATATATATATATATATATATATATATATATATATATATATATATATATATATATGTATATATATATATATATATATATATATATATATATATATATATATATATATATATAAATATATATATATATATATATATATATATATATATATATATATGTATATATGTCTATGTCTATGTCTATGTCTAGACATAGACATAGATATATATATATATATATATATATATATATATATATATATATATATATATATATATATATATATGTATATATATATATATATATATATATATATATATATATATCAAACAAATATACATGAATAATATATATCCAACAAAAAGTGTGATAGCTGAAATGAAATATAACACCGCCATCGGATGTGTACCGTCATCAGACGAACACAGTCATCAGATGAGTACAATCATCAGACCAACACAGTCATCAGATGAGTACAATCATCAGACCAACACAGTCATCAGATGAACACAGTCATCCGATGAG
>JAXIVJ010005497.1:0-73581 GCA_036785665.1 Chirona hameri | reverse complement strand
AATAGGGTTAAGTGGCCTTTAGTTGCAGTCTCTAAGGTGCTGGTGGCTTGTTTGACGGTGCAGTTGAACTCGTGGATGTGGTCGATCTCAGTGTGGCAGTCTTTACTGTGCTGATAATTGAACGATACGACCAACACCAAGTAAGGCGGCGGAACACTAGGCTATTCGGCCACGATGTCGACGCGTTTTTTTTCCGCGGCGGAAAATCGCGGCGACGTCGCTGCTATATATCGCCCCGTCAGCCTACGGGCAGACTCCCTCTCGAAACTTTGTATGGTCATTTGTCCATGAAGATATAAGTTAACAACCACGAAACTTGCACATAATAAAATTAATAACGGCAAGAACTATGTCGTGCATATTTCGTTGCCCTATCTTACATGAATTATGTACTGTTGACCTGTAGCTTATCTCATGTCGCTGGTATTCCGCGATGACGTCGCGGAAAAGCTGAGCCTGCTCAGATAGTTTTCTTCCGCGGCGAAAGGCTGGCGTAACGCGACTCCGCCGGCCGAATGAAGTGCGCTTGGAGACGTGATTTGCGTAGTTCCGTCGTCGCACTAGATAAAAATCACGGCAACTTGGCGGAAAATCGTGGCGACGTTGCGGCCGAATGGCCTAGTGTGCGGCCGCCTTGAGATATATTCACGCATTGGTGAACTACCGGGGTAGAGCATGCAGCCAGTCGTTCATCTGCACTTGCATCATAGTATTGTATGCATCATAAGTAAGACCAGAAATTAACAAAGTCATAGCACATGACTGTAAACTTATTTCATCACACTATCGCAACACCACAATCTAACCTAACGACCCATCTTCACCATCACAGCAGTTATATTTAATAGCCGTTTAAACATCATGGTGGGCCAATTTGCCCCATGCCGCGATGTGTTACCTCTGACGTTTCCCAGCGGTGCTTCCGACAGAGGCAATCACCAGGTTACGAAACCCGGCACCCAGCCCCACCACACCCCACCACGGCGCCAGGCGCAGCGCTGTTATGTCAAGCCAGGATTGAGCACTCCCGTTTTGGAACTGATAGCGTCACAGCGGCTTTAGTGTATTCTGAAGATCGAAGGCGTTTTTCGCCGCAAGTCACGCGCATAACCGGAAAATGAGTGTGGCGTCGCGTGAAAGGCAGATGTCTGAGCCTATTAGCGATCGGCTGATGTGGTGATGGTGAAATCTTTACATAAAACATGATGAGGTGTAAAGGTCGTAACCCAGACATGCTGTGAGAGATAAACATTTGGCCCCCTGGTGTTCCTGATTTACAATCTGACTCCTGTTGTGATTCATGATTCATACCATGTTTATGTTCTACAACTAATGTTTCATCTAATATAGAGGATATTTATCATGGCTTTTACAACCCCTTGGATGACTCTGTAGCTGAGTTAGTAAATGCGGCCGACTCCTTTTCCATCCTGATAAGGCAGGGAGTTCGAGTCGGTGAGGGTTAACGCCCCGACTCGTGCTGTAGATGCATTCGACTGGGATAAGATGTGGTCAGCAGTAGCGGTCGTGGCCAGATAAGGTCGGGACGGGAGGACCGTGCCGAGGCTTTGCGGCACGTATAAAGATCACGCGCGGCGATCAGATGATAGATTCAGAGTCAATGACACACACTCTGCTTGGGAAAGAGCTCTGGTGCTATAAAAAAAATGCAACCAGAAGCCTCGGACATAATTTATTAAGCACATATATGTAAAATAAAAATCAACTCATGAAGATAGAGTTTATCGTAAGGCAATACGGCTCGACACTGTCAGCACTGAAAACTGAAACAGTACCGTACAAAATATCCATCATTTCATTTCATCTCCGCCACTTGTTTCTCTGGTTTCTCTCTCCTTCCTCACCACGCGTCTTTTCCCCGCCGTATTTTCCCGCTCATCATCGATTCAAATTCATTCCTCCTCCGCCGTGTTAAACAGCCCTAACAAGCTGTTTGCGCCAGCATCACCACTGGAGTCGGCCGCGGAGACGGCCGATATGCATCTCTGACACGGGGTCACCCCGCGCGAGACACGCGACTCCTCCCGCCGCAGAGAAAGCCGCGATGTGTTGAAACCTGGCCACGGTGGGGCACTGCAGACTGTTGTAGTGCTCCCGGCTGACAGGCGAGGAGGGAGGACATGCTAGAGCAGAAGGATCACTGCCCTGAGGTTGGGTATGAGTCAGATCTGGAATTAAGCTGTTTGGTTTGGTGGAGATAAAACGTCGGATGAGCGAATACAATCTCATCAGAAAGGAGATGATGAATGTAAGAGAAATGAACACAAGTGACATAAAGATCAGATTTAGAAAAAGAATCGCAAATAAGATGGATAATAATTAGAAATGACAAAATGCATGATAGATGAACTAAAGAAAGCGCACTCGAGGGTGGGAAACAGCTAAATGAGGTTATCAGCACCGAGTCTTTCCATGAAAAATGCACCGCAACTTCGAACACCGAGCGAACGCTGGGCAAACAAATTACCTCCAAATGAAAGGAACCTCTCCGAGATTTAACGGTACTCGGGGCGGGCAATAGCTTATCACATCGTGGATAGTTAGCCGCACTAATAGTCGACACGACGGTCATCAGAGAGCTTTTACAGCCCGGCTGCGGCATGATTTGCTATCCGCACGCCCGATACAGCACTGGAAGAGCACGCAACGCCGCCCCGAACCCGTGTGACCCGGGGTCAGTGCTCAGCACAGGAACGGTGTGATTGCCCAATGCGGGCTGTGGGACCGAGGAGTTGTTGTGCAAGCCGAGTGGTTATTGATGTAGTTTTATTAATATATATATATATATATATATATATATATATATAATATATATATATATATAATATATATATATATAATATATATATATATATATATATATATATAATATATATATATATATATATATATTATATATATATATATATATATATAGATATAAGATAAGTATTGATAGGTCAGTTGTGATGATATCTACACCGACTGAAACTTGTCAAAACTTCAGAACGATTCAGAAACTATCTGTCCGCGTGTGACGCAATTGGACGCAATGGCCTCGCCCAATCCGGCCCAATCCGGTGGCTAGCCTGTGCGGCTTGGCTTTGTCCATGTACGTGCGGCACTCGGGTCGGAAGCGGCGGCGAATCTATGCTGGCACATCACTGCGCATGCGCAGACAGGCCTGTGATCCATGACGCTGCCAGATTTAGTAACTTGTATGATGGTATGCTAAACTCAACGAATGGACCTCTATACCTTTTTAGCGCCAATTTCAAAAAGATAAAGTCCAAATTCAAAAAGATAAATTCAGATTTCAAAAAGGTAAACACCAATTTCAAAAGCTTAAGTCCAATTAAAACAAACAAACATAAAACTGAATTTAACAAAAACTAAAATGCAAATTAAAAAAGATAAAGGCAATTTAAAATAGCCACCGTAAATAGACCAACGTTATGATTCAGGTATTCCAACAAGCAGTGATCATGGCACTCAGAATATAATCCGAGAAACGGAATAATGTGCAACGCGCGCGTGCATTGCACTAAGAGGTATATTTGTACAAATAGCTGCACTTAAAGAAAAGGTGCCAGTTGTGTGATTGTGTGTTTGTTGTTACAGTTGTGTGATTGTGCGTGACTTTTTGCAGCTTAAAATGGGGGGAAAATCCATCAACATTGCATTTGATTAATTTGTTTCCATTGATGATAGTGATGATGATTTATGCTTTAGGGCGCCTCAGCTACTCAGGCTATGTGACGCCATCGTTTCCATTGATGCCGTGAACTGGGTCATTGCCTATAATTTTGGGGAATTTGGTTATTTTGGTTAACGAATTTACGCAGCGTGCGTAGTTTTCGACATGTCCCAATCGTCTGAAGACATTAACGTTAATTTTAACGTCCATGGTGACAGGGATATAACCGATCATGAAGAGCCTGACACGCCTCCGATTCCGCCGGACAGTGATGCCGCAGCTGACGGTGGCCAATATCAGCGACAGCCACGCGGCAGACGCGGTTCGCCACCAGGGACCAAACGCGATCCGTACAAGCGCGTGCCTCTGCCACGTGCGCACGTGGCATACCCCTATGTTATATCTCAGGAACGGCTGAGCCGATTGTGTTCAAAATCGGTGTGTGGTTAGGGACCCCTCCGCCGCCGCCTACACACAAGTCATGGGTGTGCGCACTTTTTTTGTATCTCAGGAACTACTTGCCCAATTGGTTGGAATTCACCATACATTTATTTCGCGCTCGCTCGTTCATCGCCAACTACGGCGCCTTACTGGTATTTAACTATGTAGTATGCATTCTTTGCCATCACATCTCCAATAGTGACACTCCGTATTGCAAGGCTTTCGTCCAAAGGCTAAAAAATCGGTGACAATTTGTTAAGTAGTATTTTGTTTCACTAACCACTTCCAACTTATTTCTAACATTGCATGAGCATCGTATACACATGACCTCTCCGTCACTATAACGGGTGTGCCATGGTCACGGGTGGTAGTGTGGAATGCTCGCGGGCTTCAGGGGCGGAACGTTCTACAGGTATGTACCAGAGCTGGTGACATCCCACGTCGGTCCCGTGACAGATCAGTGTGTCACACAGCCAGCGTGGGAGCTCACGGTACGCTCAGCCAGCGTGGAGCTCACGGCACGCTCAGCCAGCGGGACTCACGGCACGCTCAGCCAGCGTGGGAGCTCACGGCACGCTCAGCCAGCGGGACTCACGGCACGCTCAGCCAGCGTGGGAGCTCACGGCACGCTCAGCCCAGCGGGACTCACGGCACGTTCAGCCAGCGTGGGAGCTCACGGCACGCTCAGCCAGCGTGGGAGCTCACGGCACGCTCAGCCAGCGTGGGAGCTCACGGCACGCTCAGCCAGCGTGGGAGCTCACGGCACGCTCAGTCAGCGTGGGAGCTCACGGCCACGCTCAGCAGCGTGGGAGCTCACGGCACGTTCAGCCAGCGTGGGAGCTCACGGCACGTTCAGCCAGCGTGGGGAGCTCACGGCACGCTCAGTCAGCGTGGGAGCTCACGGCACGTTCAGCCAACGTGGGAGCTTACGGCACCGCTCAGCCAGCGTGGGAGCTCACGACACGCTCGGCCAGCGAGACTCACGACACGCTCGGCCAGCGTGGGAGCTCACGGCACGTTCAGCCAGGGGGACTCACGACACGCTCAGACAGCGTGGGAGCTCACGGCACGGCTCAGCCAGCGTGGGAGCTCACGGCACGTTCAGCCAGGGGGACTCACGACACGCTCGGCCAGCGTGGGAGCTCACGGCACGCTCAGCCAGCGTGGGAGGCTCACGGCACGTTTAGCCAGGGGACTCACGACACGCTCGGCCAGCGTGGGAGCTCACGGCACGCTCAGCCAGGGGGACTCACGGCACGCTCAGCCAGCGTGGGAGCTCACGGCACGCTCAGCCAGGGGGACTCACGGCACGCTCGGCCAGCGTGGGAGCTCACGACACATTCAGCCAGCGTGGGAGCTCACGGCACGCTCAGTCAGCGTGGGAGCTCACGGCACGCTCAGCCAGCGTGGGAGCTCACGGCACGCTCAGCCAGCGTGGGAGCTCACGGCACGCTCAGCCAGCTGGACTCACGACCCGCTCAGCCAGTATGGGAGCTTACGGCACGCTCAGCCAGGGGGACTCACGGCACGCTCAGCCAGGGGGACTCACGGCACGCTCAGCCAGCGGGACTCACGACCCGCTCAGCCAGCGTGGGAGCTCACGGCACGCTCAGCCAGCGTGGGAGCTCACGGCACGTTCAGCCAGGGGGACTCACGACACGCTCGGCCAGCGTGGGAGCTCACGGCACGCTCAGCCAGGGGGACTCACGACACGCTCAGCCAGCGGGACTCACGGCACGCTCAGCCAGCGTGGGAGCTCACGGCACGCTCAGCCAGCGGGACTCACGGTACGCTCAGACAGCGTGGGAGCTCACGGCACGCTCAGCCAGGGGGACTCACGGCACGCTCGGCCAGCGGGACTCACGACCCGCTCAGCCAGCGTGGGAGCTCACGGCACGCTCAGCCAGCGTGGGAGCTCACGGCACGTTCAGCCAGGGGGGACTCACGACACGCTCGGCCAGCGTGGGAGCTCACGGCACGCTCAGCCAGGGGGACTCACGACACGCTCAGCCAGCGGGGACTCACGGCACGCTCAGCCAGGGGGACTCACGGCACGCTCAGCCAGGGGGACTCACGGCACGCTCAGCTAGGGGGACTCACGACACGCTCAGCCAGGGGGACTCACGACACGCTCGGCCAGCGAGACTCAGGACACGCTCGGCCAGCGTGGGAGCTCACGGCACGCTCAGCCAGGGGGACTCACGGCACGCTCAGCCAGCGTGGGAGCTCACGGCACGCTCAGCCAGGGGGACTCACGGCACGCTCGGCCAGCGTGGGAGCTCACGGCACGTTCAGCCAGCGTGGGAGCTCACGGCACGCTCGGCCAGCGTGGGAGCTCACGGCACGCTCAGCCAGGGGGACTCACGACACGCTCGGCCAGCGAGACTCACGACACGCTCGGCCAGCGTGGGAGCTCACGGCACGCTCAGCCAGGGGGACTCACGACACGCTCAGCCAGCGGGACTCACGGCACGCTCAGCCAGCGTGGGAGCTCACGGCACGCTCAGCCAGCGGACTCACGGCACGCTCAGCCAGCGTGGGAGCTCACGGCACGCTCAGCCAGGGGGACTCACGACACGCTCAGCCAGCGGGACTCACGGCACGCTCATCCAGGGGGACTCACGGCACGCTCAGCCAGGGGGACTCACGGCACGCTCAGCCAGGGGGACTCACGACACGCTCAGCCAGGGGGACTCACTGCACGCTCGGCCAGCGTGGGAGCTCACGGCACGCTCAGCCAGCGGGACTCACGACCCGCTCAGCCAGCGTGGGAGCTAACGGCACGCTCAGCCAGCGTGGGAGCTCACGGCACGTTCAGCCAGGGGGACTCACGACACGCTCGGCCAGCGTGGGAGCTCACGGCACGCTCAGCCAGAGGGACTCACGACACGCTCGGCCAGCGGGACTCACGACACGCTCGGCCAGCGTGGGCGCTCACGGCACGCTCAGCCAGGGGGACTCACGACACGCTCAGCCAGCGGGACTCATGGCACGCTCAGCCAGCGTGGGAGCTCACGGCACGCTCAGCCAGCGTGGGAACTCACGGCACGCTCAGCCAGCGTGGGAGCTCACGGCACGCTCAGCCAGCGTGGGAGCTCACGGCACGCTCAGCCAGCGTGGGAGCTCACGGCACGTTCAGCCAGCGGGACTCACGGTACGTTCAGCCAGCGTGGGAGCTCACGGCACGTTCAGCAAGCGTGGGAGCTCACGGCACGTTCAGCCAGCGTGGGAGCTCACGGCACGTTCAGCCAGCGGAGCTCACGGCACGTTCAGCCAGCGTGGGAGCTCACGGCACGTTCAGTCAGCGTGGGAGCTCACGGCACGTTCAGCCAGCGTGGGAGCTCACGGCACGCTCAGCCAGCGTGGGAGCTCACGGCACGCTCAGCCAGCAGGACACACGGTACGCTCAGCCAGCGTGGGAGCTTACGGCACGCTCAGCCAGCGTGGGAGCTCACGGCACGCTCAGCCAGCTGGACTCACGGCACGTTCAGCCAGGGGGGATCTCACGGCACGTTCAGCCAGGGGGACTCACGGCACGCTCAGCCAGCGAGAGCGAACGGCGTGATCAATTGGGAGCGATGATCTGTCGCTGCTGTCCTGAGGTGTTCAAAAGAACTGCAGCTTCTCAAAAAATATACCACCAGTCATTGGCCTCGTCTTTCCGTAGATATGAAAAATCAAATAACTGAAATGACTACAGGGTGTTTCATAAAGAATGTCAATTTTAAAATCGAAAGTACAAGTATTAAAAATAGTTGGAGCACGTGCAAATTTAAAAGTATTGTTGGAAATTGTTAAACATTTTGATTTCCAACATGTGACATAGCCTTCACAAAACCAGTGCAAGATGAGAGGTGAAGATGCCAGACTACCCTCATTGCGCTCGCCCGACGGCAAAATACGCCATATTTCAAATAGAAGTAGGTATGGATGATCCTCAAATTCAGAAATTTTGGGTGAAATCGAAGTTGAATATCTGGACATTGGCATTTTTGCGATGAGATTGTCTTTACCTAGCAAAACAGCTCCACGGCAGCATGCCAAAGTTCAATGAACTTTACGGGCATTTCAATGGGGATGGCATATGGCCCAGATCGCTTCTTCGGAGTCTATGGAGTCAGCCAGCTCCAGTACAGCCTGCAGCCAGTCCAGACTTAACAGTATGTCTATCTTAGCTCCGCCAGGGTCACAGACAACAAAACTAGTAGCCTGGTGGTGTTAGACATGGGCTCCAGGGGTCCACGGATATTCAGTCAGACGACAGATCACTCGCCCGCGGAGCTTCAGCCAGGTTCCAGATGGGTTTGGGGTCGAACTTTACCCTTTTGGTTACGAATCTTAGGATGAACCTCTCAGCTGCAATATTCTGACCATATGTAATATATTCCATATGGTCTGACTGCTGAATATAAAATAAAGCCAAAGTTTCACCTCAACTTCAATTTGACCCCAAATTTCTGAATTTGAAGATCATCCATTCCCAGTGGCGTACCCAGTATTTACTCCAGGAGGCAATTTTCGCTCAGGGGGGCATAAAGTACCCCCACCAAAAACTCACCGGATTTGGCCCACTATATTTAAAAAAGGGCATATTTTCACAACTTTTCTCTTTAAAAAGTAAAAAAATCATTCATTTTTTTTCTCGACCAAAGTACAGACCTTCGGGGGGGGGGGGGGGCAATTGCCCCGTTTGCCCCCCCCCCCTTGTGTACGCCTATGTCCATGCCTACTGTTATTTGGAATATGGCGTATTTTTGCCGTCGGGCGCGAGCAGGGTAGTCTGACATCTTCACCTCTCATCTTGACTAGTTTTGTGAAGGCTATACCACGTGCTGGAAATAAAAATATCCAACAATTCCAACAATACTTGTACATTTTCACCTGCTCCGACTATTTTTAATACTGTACTTTCGATTTTAAAATTGACATTCTTTATGAAACACCCTGTAGATACACTATAGAATAAGCACGTCAAGTTTTTTCGGGATCTGAATATAGCGGAAAGTCAGCCACCCGTTGGGACCGGCGATGAGAGAAAGAGGAAGGCCGACTGTATATCCGTCTGTGATTGACTATGACTGGTTGGCAGATTGACTAGTCTACCAGGCTGTGACTGATTGACTGACCTGACCGTGTCTGGCGGCCGAGAGCAGCAGAGAGTCGGCTCCATCGCCAGGGAGCAGGTGAGATCTGGTGGGGGAGCGTTCCGCCAGACACTGTACCACCTCCAGTCTGCCGCACTGAAACATACGCCCGTTACATACTCAACACACACACACACAACACACGCCCGGTACATACTCAACGCACACAACACACTCCCGGTACATACTCAACACACACAACACCCGCCCGGTACATACTCAACACACACAACACACTACCGGTACATACTCAACACACACAACACCCGCCCGGTACATACTCAACACACACAACACACTCCCGGTACATACTCAACACACACAACACCCTCCCGGTACATACTCAACACACAAAACACACTACCGGCACATACTCAACACACACAACACACCCCGGTACATACTCAACACACACAACACACAACCGGTACATACTCAACACACACAACACCCGCCCGGTACATATTCAACACACACACAACACACTCCCGGCACATACTCAACACACACAACACACTCCCGGCACATACTCAACACACACAACACACCCCCGGTACATACTCAACACACACAACACCCTCCCGGCACATACTCAACACACACAACACACTCCCGGTACATACTCAACACACACAACACACTCCCGGCACATACTCAACACACACAACACACTCCCGGTACATACTCAACACACACAACACACTCCCGGCACATATTCAACACACACAACACACAACCGGTACATACTCAACACACACAACACACAACCGGTACATACTCAACACACACAACACCCTCCCGGTACATACTCAACACACACAACACACTCCCGGTACATACTCAACACACACAACACACTCCCGGCACATACTCAACACACACAACACCCGCCCGGTACATACTCAACACACACAACACACTCCCGGTACATATTCAACACACACAACACACCCCGGTACATACTCAACACACAACACCCGCCCGGTACATACTCAACACACACAACACACTCCCGGTACATATTCAACACACACAACACACTCCCGGCACATATTCAACACACACAACACACAACCGGTACATACTCAACACACACAACACACTCCCGGTACATACTCAACACACACAACACACTCCCGGTACATACTCAACACACACAACACACTCCCGGTACATACTCAACACACACAACACACCCCGGTACATATTCAACACACACACACACACACAACACACTCCCGGCACATACTCAACGCACACAACACACCCCCGGTACATACTCAACACACACAACACACTCCCGGCACATACTCAACGCACACAACACCCGCCCGGTACATACTCAACACACACAACACACTCCCGGCACATACTCAACGCACACAACACCCGCCCGGTACATACTCAACACACACAACACCCGCCCGGTACATACTCAACACACACAACACACTCCCGGCACATACTCAACACACACAACACCCGCCCGGTACATATTCAACGCACACAACACACCCCGGTACATACTCAACACACACAACACACTCCCGGTACATACTCAACACACACAACACACTACCGGTACATACTCAACGCACACAACACACCCCGGTACATATTCAACACACACAACACACAACCGGTACATACTCAACACACACAACACACTCCCGGTACATACTCAACACACACAACACACTCCCGGCACATATTCAACACACACAACACACAACCGGTACATACTCAACACACACAACACACAACCGGTACATACTCAACACACACAACACCCGCCCGGTACATACTCAACACACACAACACACTCCCGGTACATACTCAACACACAAAACACACTCCCGGTACATACTCAACACACACAACACCCTCCCGGTACATACTCAACACACACAACACACTCCCGGTACATACTCAACACACACAACACACTCCCGGCACATACTCAACACACACAACACACTCCCGGTACATACTCAACACACACAACACACTCCCGGCACATATTCAACACACACAACACACAACCGGTACATACTCAACACACAAAACACACTCCCGGTACATACTCAACACACACAACACCCTCCCGGTACATACTCAACACACACAACACACTCCCGGTACATACTCAACACACACAACACACTCCCGGCACATACTCAACACACACAACACACTCCCGGTACATACTCAACACACACAACACACTCCCGGCACATATTCAACACACACAACACACAACCGGTACATACTCAACACACACAACACACAACCGGTACATACTCAACACACACAACACCCTCCCGGTACATACTCAACACACACAACACACCCCGGTACATACTCAACACACACAACACACTCCCGGTACATACTCAACACACAAAACACACTCCCGGTACATACTCAACACACAAAACACACCCCGGTACATACTCAACACACACAACACCCGCCCGGTACATACTCAACACACACAACACACTCCCGGTACATATTCAACACACACAACACACTCCCGGTACATACTCAACACACAAAACACACCCCGGTACATATTCAACACACACAACACACTCCCGGTACATACTCAACACACACACACACACACAACACACTCCCGGCACATACTCAACGCACACAACACACCCCCGGTACATACTCAACACACACAACACACTCCCGGCACATACTCAACGCACACAACACCCGCCCGGTACATACTCAACACACACAACACCCGCCCGGTACATACTCAACACACACAACACACTCCCGGCACATACTCAACACACACAACACCCGCCCGGTACATATTCAACGCACACAACACACCCCGGTACATACTCAACGCACACAACACACTCCCGGTACATACTCAACACACACAACACACTACCGGTACATACTCAACGCACACAACACACCCCGGTACATATTCAACACACACAACACACAACCGGTACATACTCAACACACACAACACCCTCCCGGTACATACTCAACACACACAACACACCCCGGTACATACTCAACACACACAACACACTCCCGGTACATACTCAACACACAAAACACACTCCCGGTACATACTCAACACACAAAACACACCCCGGTACATACTCAACACACACAACACCCGCCCGGTACATACTCAACACACACAACACACTACCGGTACATACTCAACGCACACAACACACCCCGGTACATATTCAACACACACAACACACTCCCGGTACATACTCAACACACACACACACACACAACACACTCCCGGCACATACTCAACGCACACAACACACCCCCGGTACATACTCAACACACACAACACACTCCCGGCACATACTCAACGCACACAACACCCGCCCGGTACATACTCAACACACACAACACCCGCCCGGTACATACTCAACACACACAACACACTCCCGGCACATACTCAACACACACAACACCCGCCCGGTACATATTCAACGCACACAACACACCCCGGTACATACTCAACACACACAACACACTCCCGGTACATACTCAACACACACAACACACTACCGGTACATACTCAACGCACACAACACACCCCGGTACATATTCAACACACACAACACACTCCCGGTACATACTCAACACACACAACACACTCCCAGCACATACTCAACACACACAACACCCGCCCGGTACATACTCAACACACAAAACACACCCCCGGTACATATTCAACACACAAAACACACTCCCGGTACATACTCAACACACACAACACACCCCGGTACATATTCAACACACACAACACACTCCCGGTACATACTCAACACACACAACACACTCCCAGCACATACTCAACACACACAACACCCGCCCGGTACATACTCAACACACACAACACACTCCCGGTACATACTCAACACACACAACACACTCCCGGCACATACTCAACACACACAACACACTCCCGGTAAATATTCAACACACACAACACACTCCCGGTACATACTCAACACACACAACACACTCCCGGCACATACTCAACACACAAAACACACTCCCGGTACATACTCAACGCACACAACACACTCCCGGTACATACTCAACACACACAACACACTCCCGGTAAATATTCAACACACACAACACACTCCCGGTACATACTCAACACACACAACACACTCCCGGCACATACTCAACACACAAAACACACTCCCGGTACATACTCAACACACACAACACACTACCGGCACATACTCAACACACAAAACACACTCCCGGTACATACTCAACACACAAAACACACCCCGGTACATACTCAACACACAAAACACACTCCCGGTACATACTCAACACACACAACACACAACCGGTACATATTCAACACACACAACACACTCCCGGTAAATATTCAACACACACAACACACTCCCGGTACATACTCAACACACACAACACACTCCCGGTACATACTCAACACACACAACACACCCCGGTACATATTCAACACACACAACACACTCCCGGTAAATATTCAACACACACAACACACTCCCGGTACATACTCAACACACACAACACACTCCCGGTACATACTCAACACACACAACACCCGCCCGGCACATACTCAACACACACACACACACACAACACACTCCCGGTACATACTCAACACACACAACACACTCCCAGCACATACTCAACACACACAACACCCGCCCGGTACATACTCAACACACACAACACACTCCCGGTACATACTCAACACACACAACACACTCCCGGCACATACTCAACACACACAACACACTCCCGGTAAATATTCAACACACACAACACACTCCCGGTACATACTCAACACACACAACACACTCCCGGCACATACTCAACACACAAAACACACTCCCGGTACATACTCAACGCACACAACACACTCCCGGTACATACTCAACACACACAACACACTCCCGGTAAATATTCAACACACACAACACACTCCCGGTACATACTCAACACACACAACACACTCCCGGCACATACTCAACACACAAAACACACTCCCGGTACATACTCAACACACACAACACACTACCGGCACATACTCAACACACAAAACACACTCCCGGTACATACTCAACACACACAACACACTACCGGCACATACTCAACACACAAAACACACTCCCGGTACATACTCAACACACAAAACACACCCCGGTACATACTCAACACACAAAACACACTCCCGGTACATACTCAACACACAAAACACACCCCGGTACATATTCAACACACACAACACACTCCCGGTAAATATTCAACACACACAACACACTCCCGGTACATACTCAACACACACAACACACTCCCGGCACATACTCAACACACACAACACCCGCCCGGTACATACTCAACACACACAACACACTACCGGTACATACTCAACACACACAACACACTCCCGGTACATACTCAACACACACAACACACTACCGGCACATACTCAACACACACAACACACTCCCGGTACATACTCAACACACACAACACACTCCCGGTACATACTCAACACACAAAACACACTCCCGGTACATACTCAACACACACAACACCCGCCCGGTACATACTCAACACACAAAACACACTCCCGGTACATACTCAACACACACAACACACCCCGGTACATATTCAACACACACAACACACTCCCAGCACATACTCAACACACACAACACACTCCCGGTACATACTCAACACACACAACACACTACCGGCACATACTCAACACACACAACACACTCCCGGTACATACTCAACACACACAACACACTCCCGGTACATACTCAACACACAAAACACACTCCCGGTACATACTCAACACACACAACACCCGCCCGGTACATACTCAACACACAAAACACACTCCCGGTACATACTCAACACACACAACACACCCCGGTACATACTCAACACACACAACACACTCCCGGTACATATTCAACACACACAACACCCGCCCGGTACATACTCAACACACACAACACCCGCCCGGTACATACTCAACACACAAAACACACTCCCGGTACATACTCAACACACACAACACACCCCGGTACATATTCAACACACACAACACACTCCCAGCACATACTCAACACACACAACACACTCCCGGTACATACTCAACACACACAACACACTACCGGCACATACTCAACACACACAACACACTCCCGGTACATACTCAACACACACAACACACTCCCGGTACATACTCAACACACAAAACACACTCCCGGTACATACTCAACACACACAACACCCGCCCGGTACATACTCAACACACACAACACACCCCGGTACATACTCAACACACACAACACACTCCCGGTACATATTCAACACACACAACACCCGCCCGGTACATACTCAACACACACAACACACTCCCGGTACATACTCAACACACAAAACACATGCCCGACACACAGCCAATGCGAACAACATATATACGCCCGGCACGCATTCAACACACGCGGTCACACGGTCGATGCTGAGTCTCCACACCGTGACGAAATGCGGGGAACACGTTGGTGAGCATTCGTTCAGAATTTCTGTGGTTAAGGTCGACAGATGTGAGAGAAAAAATCGCCATCACTGAACAACTAAAATCCGCAGGCTGTTGATTACCTACTGCGAGAGCAGTATTGAACAGCGTGTTTAGCAGCAACAGATTTGTACAGAGGACAGTGTAGTGTCGGCACCGGTCAGTCCCTGTACCCAATGACTCGCAACTCTGTGTGAACTGAAGCTCGGCAGTGTTCGGCGGACTGGGAAGCGGACGAGGTGGCGGCACTCCGCTTCCTGACTCTGAGTTTCCGCGTGGATGCTGTGTTCGAGGCGACGGAGTCACGAGTTCACGAGACAGCGACATGACGGTGAGCGGTGTTAGTACAGTGCGGCACTTCGGTGAGCGGTGTTAGTACAGTGCGGCACTTCGGTGCGCGGTGTTAGTACAGTGCGGCACTTCCGTGAGCGGTGTTAGTTAGTACAGTGCGGCACTTCGGTGAGCGGTGTTAGTACAGTGCGGCACTTCGGTGAGCGGTGTTAGTACAGTGCGGCACTTCGGTGAGCGGTGTTAGTACAGTGCGGCACTTCGGTGCGCGGTGTTAGTACAGTGCGGCACTTCGGTGAGCGGTGTTAGTACAGTGCGGCACTTCGGTGAGCGGTGTTAGTACAGTGCGGTTTCTATGAACGGTGTTAGTACAGTGCGGCACTTCGGTGAGCGGTGTTAGTACAGTGCGGCACTTCGGTGAGCGGTGTTAGTACAGTGCGGTCTTCTATGAACGGTGTTAGTACAGTGCGACACTTCGGTGAACGGTGTTAGTACAGTGCGGTCTTCTATGAACGGTGTTAGTACAGTGCGGCACTTCGGTGAGCGGTGTTAGTACAGTGCGGCACTTCGGTGAGCGGTGTTAGTACAGTGCGGTCTTCTATGAACGGTGTTAGTACAGTGCGGCACTTCGGTGCGCGGTGTTAGTACAGTGCGGCACTTCGGTGAGCGGTGTTAGTACAGTGCGGCACTTCGGTGAGCGGTGTTAGTACAGTGCGGTCTTCTATGAACGGTGTTAGTACAGTGCGGCACTTCGGTGAGCGGTGTTAGTACAGTGCGGCACTTCGGTGCGCGGTGTTAGTACAGTGCGGCACTTCTATGAACGGTGTTAGTACAGTGCGGCACTTCGGTGAGCGGTGTTAGTACAGTGTGGCACTTCTATGAACGGTGTTAGTACAGTGCGGCACTTCGGTGCGCGGTGTTAGTACAGTGCGGCACTTCGGTGAGCATCTTAGTGCGGCACTTCGGTGAGCGGTGTTAGTACAGTGCGGCACTTCGGTGAGCGGTGTTAGTACAGTGCGGCACTTCGGTGAGCATCTTAGTGCGGCACTTCGGTGAACATGGTAGTACAAGTCTGGACAAGGCAGACGGAGTTCATAGCGTGGGAACGGATATAAATGTATGAACTGTCGTGAGGTGGTTCCAATATTTTCCATGTGATTGACATGATGCAATGCAGGGGAGAAGATACATTCACTTTTTTCAGTCGCAGGTTGGCATTTTTGATCTCGATCGAACACGAGTATTTCCGGTAGCAGATGTTTCGCTACGTATAAGCAACGTAATACAAAATATTGCGATAAACTCGTAAATGATTCGTGCTTCAATTCATATTTTACGTTTATAACTTCATGTATACAATTGTATCAGTTACGTCCACACACATATTTTGATATACGTACTTGTTTCGGTCAAGATAAACTATATTTCCTTCATTAGCGATTCAAATTTAAGCCACCTGTTACGGGTCATATAGGCCGGCTTCAGGCTAAGCAAAGTAATATGAATCGGAAATAAATGTGCAGTTTGTCATTGTAATCGAATAAAATATGCAGTATTACAGCACAGAAGTATAATATTAACCGGCCTCGAACATTTCTGCTGTCTGTCAGACACATTTATCATGTCACTTTAGCACTACCTGCAGGTTAGCATTCTATGACCTTTCTTCTAAGTAATCGGTGGGTCTCTCCCATAGCATACCACACTTTTCTCGACTATTATCCATGTAGTTGGGATTACCTGTCAAAATGAGACATGAAAAAAGCGCCAACATGCATTTTTCCATGCACTTGTTCACCATATGTCAATTATATTTGCAGCTTATCTAAAGGACGGAAATCCTGTGACATTTTTCTGAGACTTACGGCTTCACGACGTGTGTACACTGCAGTGTGCACGCTGTAAGAACCATGAACACGATACAAAGGCTGTAACTCTGTCCGTTACACGGGCACTTCAGCGTTGTGATCCTATCAGAGTAACGCTCCAGTCCCATAATAGGCACATTTACATTTATGCACCGCATGTGTGTACTGAGGTCAGCATAAAAAACGAAGTAGCAAATCAGCGGAAATGTAAACATATACTCAGCGCAACACGATATAGACACTATGGAGATATCCAGAACTGGACATATTGCGTTCCAACTCTGAAGCTGGGACTCACTCTGACGGCGACCAGACACGGTGTCAGACCACTATCCAAAACTGGACATATTGCGTTCCAACTCTGAAGCTGGGACTCACTCTGACGGCGACCAGACACGGTGTCAGACCACTATCCACAACTGGACATATTGCGTTCCAACTCTGAAGCTGGGACTCACTCTGACGGCGACCAGACACGGTGTCAGACCACTATCCAAAACTGGACATATTGCGTTCCAACTCTGAAGCTGGGACTCACCCTGACGGCGACCAGACTCGGCGTCAGACCACTATCCAAAACTGGACATATTGCGTTCCAACTCTGAAGCTGGGACTCACTCTGACGGCGACCAGACACGGTGTCAGACCACTATCCAAAACTGGACATATTGCGTTCCAACTCTGAAGCTGGGACTCACTCTGACGGCGACCAGACACGGTGTCAGACCACTATCCAAAACTGGACATATTGCGTTCCAACTCTGAAGCTGGGACTCACTCTGACGGCGACCAGACACGGTGTCAGACCACTATCCAAAACTGGACATATTGCGTTCCAACTCTGAAGCTGGGACTCACTCTGACGGCGACCAGACACGGTGTCAGACCACTATCCAAAACTGGACATATTGCGTTCCAACTCTGAAGCTGGGACTCACTCTGACGGCGACCAGACACGGTGTCAGACCACTATCCAAAACTGGACATATTGCGTTCCAACTCTGAAGCTGGGACTCACTCTGACGGCGACCAGACACGGTGTTAGACCACTATCCAAAACTGGACATATTGCGTTCCAACTCTGAAGCTGGGACTCACTCTGACGGCGACCAGACACGGTGTCAGACCACTATCCAAAACTGGACATATTGCGTTCCAACTCTGAAGCTGGGACTCACTCTGACGGCGACCAGACACGGTGTCAGACCACTATCCAAAACTGGACATATTGCGTTCCAACTCTGAAGCTGGGACTCACTCTGACGGCGACCAGACACGGTGTCAGACCACTATCCAAAACTGGACATATTGCGTTCCAACTCTGAAGCTGGGACTCACTCTGACGGCGACCAGACACGGTGTCAGACCACTATCCAAAACTGGACATATTGCGTTCCAACTCTGAAGCTGGGACTCACTCTGACGGCGACCAGACACGGTGTCAGACCACTATCCAAAACTGGACATATTGCGTTCCAACTCTGAAGCTGGGACTCACTCTGACGGCGACCAGACACGGTGTCAGACCACTATCCAAAACTGGACATATTGCGTTCCAACTCTGAAGCTGGGACTCACTCTGACGGCGACCAGACACGGTGTCAGACCACTATCCAAAACTGGACATATTGCGTTCCAACTCTGAAGCTGGGACTCACTCTGCCGGCGACCAGACACGGTGTCAGACCACTATCCAAAACTGGACATATTGCGTTCCAACTCTGAAGCTGGGACTCACTCTGACGGCGACCAGACACGGTGTCAGACCACTATCCAAAACTGGACATATTGCGTTCCAACTCTGAAGCTGGGACTCACTCTGACGGCGACCAGACACGGTGTCAGACCACTATCCAGAACTGGACATATTGCGTTCCAACTCTGAAGCTGGGACTCACTCTGACGGCGACCAGACACGGTGTCAGACCACTATCCAAAACTGGACATATTGCGTTCCAACTCTGAAGCTGGGACTCACCCTGACGGCGACCAGACTCGGCGTCAGACCACTATCCAAAACTGGACATATTGCGTTCCAACTCTGAAGCTGGGACTCACCCTGACAGCGACCAGACTCGGTGTCAGACCGCGGCCATTCTCTCTCCACAGCGTCTCTGCTAGCCCGTGGCGGCACGTGTCCGCCAGCCACGTTATAGCCGACACGTGGCCACACGCGGCTAGCACGTGCGCCACCGTGTTGTCGTGCCTGTCAGCCAAGGCCCGCGCCGTCGCCGGCTCGAGCGCCGAAAGGGCTGCGTCCTGGGGAGATAGGAGGGATAAAACAGCGGTAAGATTAGGTGGTGACGTGTAATGCTCTAGCGGTGACAAGACGCGTCCTGCAGGGCATTTAAAACGAGGAGATTTGGTGGCGACGTACCATGTCTCGGGATTGCCAAGGGTTTTAGTCATGTAGTATTTACGACATGAGCTGGCTGTGGGGATGTTGGTTGTAATACGTCATGAAGGCTGCATGAGTCATAGGTAACGATTGGTATCAGGTGCGATAGAAATCAAGCGACCTTGTTCCAAGCGGATATGACAACTTGTAAGGTCCTGTTAACAAAGTTTCCCTAGCATTAATGAAATACGGCATCCGGTATTGGATCATTTTAACATGCATTGCGTAAATCATCCAAAAGTTACACAACCTTAACATTGCACAGAGGTGTACGAGCTCACCAGTTTTGCGATATCTCCGCCCCTGGCGAGGTCGAGCACGGCCCTGACCCTCTCTGCTGACCCCGCCGTGACGTCGTGACGACTGCTGGGGGGTAGCGGGCGCTGGCCACGCCCCCTGCTGCGTCGCGGCAGGTTCAGCCGGCTCAGGTCAGGTCGCCGCCGGCTGGGGACGGGCGGGGGCGGGCTCCGCGCTGCCTCTGCCAGGATTCGGGCGATAGCAGCCTCACAGCCCAGCGGCGGGGAGCCTTGCCATGGGCTCGTGTAACGTGGGGTTGGCTGACGTGGCTCCTGCTGTGGGCCGTTCTGATGTGGGTCTTCATGACGTGATTCAACCTGTCGAGAGCCGACTTGCCGGTTGTTCTGCCTTTCATGCAGCGTCACAACTCCAACTTCTGCGTCGAGGCCGTCCTCGCCCTTCCCGTTCGCCGTCACAGCCACTTCAGAATCACCTGTCTCCATATCGATAGGTGTAGTACGCCCACTACGTGCTCCTCCGCCCGCCGGTCGTCTTTGCGTGGGCGGATCACGGAGCTTTTCACTGAATATTTCGCTGGAATTATTGGCTTGAGACTGCCTCCTTTGATTGATCGCACCACAGGTCGCCCCTTCGGTGGAACAGTGCCTCTCCTCGGCCGACGGAGGCCGAACCCTCTCACTCGACAGCGTTCCAACCGGGTCACCGGACAGACAGACGTTCAGTTCAGGAGAAGAAGCGACACGACTCATCTCACCAGGAGAAACATGGCTCCTCTCACTGACCGTCTCTCTCACTAGCTCACCAGGCGGGACGCGGGTCTTCTCACCGGGAAGAATGCGGGTCTTCTCACCGGGTGGGCTGCGAGTCCTCTCACCGACTGTTTCTCTCACTAGCTCACCCAGCGGCGAGCCCTGCCCCGCCCTCGCCATCTGACTCAGGGTGTCAATGATGCTGGTGGCCCTGACGGTGGGAGTCGCCGCAGCCGAGGCGGCCGAGGCAGCTGAAGCGGCAGACGAGGCGACAGACGAGGCAGCGAGTCCCGCTCGGCCCGGGAAGTCGTACAGTTGCTCCAATGCAGCCAGCTCGCGCTCGTCGAGAGTGTATTCCTCTATGACGGATGGAGGTGCGAGCCTGGGGACGCTGGATGGCTGTCGAGAGAGGAGAGAGACTAGTGGTTAAAGGGCTGTCGAGGATAGCAGGCCAGCAGGGAGTGACAGATAGTACAGGATAGCAGGGCAGCAGGGAGTGACAGATAGTACAGGATAGAAGGACATCAGGGAGTGACAGATAGTACAGGATAGCAGGACAGCAGGGAGTGACAGATAGCACAGGATAGCAGGACAGCAGGGAGTGACATATAGTACAGGATAGCAGGACAGCAGGGAGTGACAGATAGTACAGGATAGCAGGACAGCAGGGAGTGACAGATAGTACAGGATAGCAGGATAGCAGGGGGTGACAGATAGTACAGGATAGCAGGACAGCAGGGAGTGACAGATAGTACAGGATAGCAGGACAGCAGGGAGTGACATATAGTACAGGATAGCAGGACAGCAGGGAGTGACAGATAGTACAGGATAGCAGGACAGCAGGGAGTGACAGATAGTACAGGATAGCAGGACAGCAGGGAGTGACAGATAGTACAGGATAGCAGGACAGCAGGGAGTGACATATAGTACATGATAGCAGGACAGCAGGGAGTGACAGATAGTACAGGATAGCAGGACAGCAGGGAGTGACATATAGTACATGATAGCAGGACAGCAGGGAGTGACATATAGTACAGGATAGCAGGACAGCAGGGAGTGACAGATAGTACAGGATAGCAGGACAGCAGGGAGTGACATATAGTACAGGATAGCAGGACAGTAGGGAGTGACAGATAGTACAGGATAGCAGGACAGCAGGGAGTGACAGATAGTACAGGATAGAAGGACATCAGGGAGTGACAGATAGTACAGGATAGCAGGACAGCAGGGAGTGACAGATAGTACAGGATAGCAGGACAGCAGGGAGTGACAGATAGTACATGATAGCAGGACAGCTGGGAGTGACAGATAGTACAGGTTAACAGGACAGCAGGGAGTGACAGATAGTACATGATAGCAGGACAGCTGGGAGTGACATATAGTACAGGATAGCAGGACAGCAGGGAGTGACAGATAGTACAGGATAGCAGGACAGCAGGGAGTGACAGATAGTACATGATAGCAGGACAGTAGGGAGTGACAGATAGTACAGGATAGCAGGACAGCAGGGAGTGACAGATAGTACAGGATAGAAGGACATCAGGGGGTGACAGATAGTACAGGATAGCATAGCAGGATAGCAGGGAGTGACATATAGTACAGGATAGCAGGACGGCAGGGAGTGACATATAGTACAGGATAGCAGGACAGCAGGGAGTGACATATAGTACAGGATAGCAGGACAGCAGGGAGTGACAGATAGTACAGGATAGCAGGACAGCAGGGAGTGACAGATAGTACATGATAGCAGGACAGCTGGGAGTGACAGATAGTACAGGATAACAGGACAGCAGGGAGTGACAGATAGTACAGGATAGCAGGACAGCAGGGAGTGACAGATAGTACAGGATAGCAGGACAGCAGGGAGTGACAGATAGTACAGGATAGCACAGCAGGATAGCAGGGAGTGACATATAGTACAGGATAGCAGGACAGCAGGGAGTGACATATAGTACCGGATAGCAGGACAGCAGGGAGTGACAGATAGTACAGGATAGAAGGACATCAGGGGGTGACAGATAGTACAGGATAGCAGGACAGGAGGGAGTGACAGATAGTACATAATAGCAGGATAGCAGGGGGTGACAGATAGTACAGGATAGAAGGACATCAGGGAGTGACAGATAGTACAGGATAGCAGGACAGCAGGGAGTGACAGATAGTACAGGATAGCAGGACAGCAGGGAGTGACAGATAGTACAGGATAGAAGGACATCAGGGGGTGACAGATAGTACAGGATAGCAGGACAGCAGGGAGTGACATATAGTACATGATAGCAGGACAGCAGGGAGTGACAGATAGTACAGGATAACAGGACAGCAGGGAGTGACAGATAGTACAGGATAGCAGGACAGCAGGGAGTGACAGACAGTACAGGATAGCAGGACAGCAGGGAGTGACAGATAGTACAGGATAGCATAGCAGGACAGCAGGGAGTGACATATAGTACAGGATAGCAGGACAGCAGGGAGTGACATATAGTACAGGATAGCAGGACAGCAGGGAGTGACAGATAGCACATAATAGCAGGATAGCAGGGAGTGACATATAGTACATGATAGCAGGACAGCAGGGAGTGACAGATAGTACATAATAGCAGGATAGCAGGGGGTGACAGATAGTACAGGATAGCAGGACAGCAGGGAGTGACAGATAGTACAGGATAGCAGGACAGCAGGGAGTGACAGATAGTACAGGATAGCAGGACAGCAGGGAGTGACAGATAGTACAGGATAGCAGGACAGCAGGGAGTGACAGATAGTACAGGATAACAGGACAGCAGGGAGTAACAGATAGTACAGGATAGCAGGACAGCAGGGAGTGACAGATAGTACAGGATAGCAGGACAGCAGGGGGTGACAGATAGTACAGGATAGCAGGACAGCAGGGAGTGACAGATAGTACAGGATAGCAGGACAGCAGGGAGTGACAGATAGTACAGGATAGCAGGACAGTAGGGAGTGACAGATAGTACAGGATAGCAGGATAGCAGGGAGTGACATATAGTACAGGATAGAAGGACAGCAGGGAGTGACAGATAGTACAGGATAGCAGGACAGCAGGGAGTGACAGATAGTACAGGATAGCAGGACTGCAGGGAGTGACAGATAGTACAGGATAGCAGGACAGCAGGGAGTGACAGATAGTACAGGATAGCAGGACAGCAGGGAGTGACAGATAGTACATGATAGCAGGACAGCTGGGAGTGACAGATAGTACAGGTTAACAGGACAGCAGGGAGTGACAGATAGTACATGATAGCAGGACAGCTGGGAGTGACATATAGTACAGGATAGCAGGACAGCAGGGAGTGACAGATAGTACAGGATAGCAGGACAGCAGGGAGTGACAGATAGTACATGATAGCAGGACAGTAGGGAGTGACAGATAGTACAGGATAGCAGGACAGCAGGGAGTGACAGATAGTACAGGATAGAAGGACATCAGGGGGTGACAGATAGTACAGGATAGCATAGCAGGATAGCAGGGAGTGACATATAGTACAGGATAGCAGGACGGCAGGGAGTGACATATAGTGCAGGATAGCAGGACAGCAGGGAGTGACATATAGTACAGGATAGCAGGACAGCAGGGAGTGACAGATAGTACAGGATAACAGGACAGCAGGGAGTGACAGATAGTACATGATAGCAGGACAGCTGGGAGTGACAGATAGTACAGGATAACAGGACAGCAGGGAGTGACAGATAGTACAGGATAGCAGGACAGCAGGGAGTGACAAATAGTACAGGATAGCAGGACAGCAGGGAGTGACAGATAGTACAGGATAGCACAGCAGGATAGCAGGGAGTGACATATAGTACAGGATAGCAGGACAGCAGGGAGTGACATATAGTACAGGATAGCAGGACAGCAGGGAGTGACAGATAGTACAGGATAGAAGGACATCAGGGGGTGACAGATAGTACAGGATAGCAGGACAGGAGGGAGTGACAGATAGTACATAATAGCAGGATAGCAGGGGGTGACAGATAGTACAGGATAGAAGGACATCAGGGAGTGACAGATAGTACAGGATAGCAGGACAGCAGGGAGTGACAGATAGTACAGGATAGCAGGACAGCAGGGAGTGACAGATAGTACAGGATAGAAGGACATCAGGGGGTGACAGATAGTACAGGATAGCAGGACAGCAGGGAGTGACATATAGTACATGATAGCAGGACAGCAGGGAGTGACAGATAGTACAGGATAACAGGACAGCAGGGAGTGACAGATAGTACAGGATAGCAGGACAGCAGGGAGTGACAGACAGTACAGGATAGCAGGACAGCAGGGAGTGACAGATAGTACAGGATAGCATAGCAGGACAGCAGGGAGTGACATATAGTACAGGATAGCAGGACAGCAGGGAGTGACATATAGTACAGGATAGCAGGACAGCAGAGAGTGACAGATAGCACATAATAGCAGGATAGCAGGGAGTGACATATAGTACATGATAGCAGGACAGCAGGGAGTGGCAGATAGTACATAATAGCAGGATAGCAGGGGGTGACAGATAGTACAGGATAGCAGGACAGCAGGGAGTGACAGATAGTACAGGATAGCAGGACAGCAGGGAGTGACAGATAGTACAGGATAGCAGGACAGCAGGGAGTGACAGATAGTACAGGATAGCAGGACAGCAGGGAGTGACAGATAGTACAGGATAGCAGGACAGCAGGGAGTAACAGATAGTACAGGATAGCAGGACAGCAGGGAGTGACATATAGTACAGGATAGCAGGACAGCAGGGGGTGACAGATAGTACAGGATAGCAGGACAGCAGGGAGTGACAGATAGTACAGGATAGCAGGACAGCAGGGAGTGACAGATAGTACAGGATAGCAGGACAGTAGGGAGTGACAGATAGTACAGGATAGCAGGATAGCAGGGAGTGACATATAGTACAGGATAGAAGGACAGCAGGGAGTGACAGATAGTACAGGATAGCAGGACAGCAGGGAGTGACAGATAGTACAGGATAGCAGGACAGCAGGGAGTGACAGATAGTACAGGATAGCAGGACAGCAGGGAGTGACAGATAGTACAGGATAGCAGGACAGCAGGGAGTGACAGATAGTACAGGATAGAAGGACAGCAGGGAGTGACAGATAGTACAGGATAGCAGGACAGCAGGGAGTGACAGATAGTACAGGATAGCAGGACAGCAGGGAGTGACAGATAGTGCCGACATTCTGATCGGAGAAAGTGCATGACATATTCGGCTAGAAACGGCGAGCGCAAGAACTGCAGCACATCGTTATGTACTCTGAATCAAAATATATATTATTGACAGTAGCGGGAAACGTAAAAGAACTATGATTACAATTTAGGCCTCCTGGTTTATGCACCGTGTGCCCCTCTGTGTCCAATACAACCTTGCGGTCAACTCTCGCTTAACTGGAGGTGTTGTCAAAGCTTCGAAAGGTAAATGATGCGTGGAGATATCTCGAATGTAAGCAATGTTTTTTTTTTTTGCGAAATGGATGTTCTCTTATGAAATTGTATGATATCAGCATTGATGTAAATATCATTGTTGCATGTCACATCTTGTTGTTCAAATGCCTGCCTGCCGTTGCGCTTTTTCTCAACAATGTGATTACAGTATTTCCGTCCCCAATTAATATCTGCTTACTTTATCTCTTCATTATGTGCCTATTGTTCTGCATTCATTTCTAATAAACTACCATTTTAGATGGTATCAACACCCAGGAATTGAAAAGAACCAAGTTCCAGCAGTCACGGAACTGCTTAACGGAAAGGACCCATTATCCTTGTTCGCAAAGTGGACAGAGAGAACGAACAGATCGTAAACTCATGCATTACTCACCCTGCTTCTGCTGATCATGTTTTCTCTGTGTCGGATCCGGCAGGGTCTGGCTGATGCTACGTGTTGCCTCCCGTCTCTCTGCTCCCTGTGGCGCCCCGCGGCTCCAACACACAACCGCAGGCGCCCTCAGCTGACCGCAGGCGCCCTCAGCTGACCGCAGGCGCCCTCAGCTGACCGCAGGCGACCTCAGCTGACCGCAGGCGACCTCAGCTGACCACAGGCGCCCTCAGCTGACCGCAGGCGACCTCAGCTGACCGCAGGCGCCCTCAGCTGACCGCAGGCGCCCTCAGCTGACCGCAGGCGACCTCAGCTGACCGCAGGCGCCCTCAGCTGACCGCAGGCGACCTCAGCTGACCGCAGGCGCCCTCAGCTGACCGCAGGCGACCTCAGCTGACCTCACGCGGCCCTAGTTGACCCGGCGGTGACCCGGTGCGGTCAGCAGCCGGCGGCGTCACTTCGAGTCACAGCCACCGCCGGAAGAGTGTTGGCTCCTTTCACCTGCCTGCGAGAGGCGAGAGAGTTGGTTGGAGGCACGTTTGCGGTTCGACAGGCGTCGGGACGCAGAACCTCGGCGCACCTCGGCGCACCTCGGCGCGTCTCGTGCGCGCCTCGCCACAGGAAACGAGCCAGCGAGCCTCCCAGCCGTCGACACACGACAGGGAAGACCGCTAATTTGCATGCAAATGTGCCTACCACGCGTTTTGCCGGCGGTGCCGTGCCTGCCGGTTCGTGGTAGAGAGGTATGCCGGGTGCTAACAGGCATCGGAATCGGTGTCGGAATTAGGAAGGTCGGTGGACTGGTCCTTGTTCAGACCGTTAGGTAGGCCGGCTGTAGCAGGTTGGCGAGTGTAACAACGCTATGTCGAACACATGTTCACTAGGAGTATGCCTGGTGTCAGACGATTTACATGTCTAGTGTCAAAAAGAGCCGGTACAGGGGCCCAATTCCAAAGCCTGACTTATTTTAGCCTCTAGTGCGCAGTTTATCGTGACACGAAAATATGACTCGATATGCATTAAAAGTGCATACAGGAGTGTTTCAGTGTGTCATACTGAAATGTGAATACAACAATGTTTGATCTGATTAGGCGACAAAACATCGACCAAATGTCTTTGTTGTGGTTACTCGCCGGCGTAAGGCGTCGCGATCTTGATGTTGCATCTCTGACGTTGTCCAATCCATCCTGGTTCTAATGTTCAGTTTGCGTGTGTCCGCGCACGTTACTAAACCTCCCAAGCCTTTGCGATGCGTTAGGAACCGGGGCCAACTGTCGAACCAAACATGGCACCAAAGTGACCGACTGATCGTGGGCTCCTGTATACCAGCTGCAAACATGCCACCCAGAAACGGGAACAGAACGGGGTGCGAAGGTGCGATTGAAGCCAATATAATATCGTCATTGTTTCTATGGCTGCGACACTCGGTTTATACGACCGCGATACTCGTTTTCCATAATTAACCGCTAACGAGACAGCGCTGTTGTTTGCTGCCGCGGCGGCTCCCTTTGTGCCTTGCACTGATTGACGTGAGCAGCTTGAAACAGGGATGAGGACAGATAGATAAATACAGGAATGTCTACCGTGTGTTGCTGAAAATCGGGTGATCAACATGCAACGCTAATATTTTGTTTTACAGAAGTATAACCTATATCATTACAATATTAATAATTATGCGCACGTTATCCTTCGCTTTCGTAAGCTATCCTACTAGTTATTAACTTTATTTATACACGAGAGTGTAAGAACATCAGTAAAGCCCATGTTTACAATAGCTTTGGCTTGTTTTGTGACGAATAAAAAGCTCACATGTTCTTCTAATTTGACGTACTTCTTCCCACCTCAACAACAGTTTTAATTGGACAGAAATTTCTAGAAACCTCAGGCACGATATTTGTCCAAGGCCTAGGCGTAGTGTGTTTAAAACAGCTCAGTCTTTTGGTCATGCCGTGCTTAAAAACAGGAAGCATGCTTCTATATCAGGGCCCGACGAGGCATTGCACATGAAACAAAAGAACGCAACCGTGACATAAGTGAAACCGCTTACGTCTTAGTAACCTACGCCCCTGGACAATCAAGAACTCACATGCATATATACCAGTGGCGGATCCAGGATTCGGTCAAGAAAGGGGCCACGTAGCAAAGTCGGTCCCCCCGGCCTTGGGGCCCCCCTCAAGCCTTAATGGGCCCCTCAAACCTTGGAGGGTCCTTTTGACTTTGAAGACAGATACAGGCAAGAATAGACCCTTTTAGTGCAAAATATGCCTTTCATATACCAAAATGGGCCTCTGCAAACCAGAATTGGCCCTATTCAAGCCAGAATGGGCCCTCTGGAGGTCAAAGTGGGCCCTCTAGAAGGCAGACTGGGCCCTCTGGAGGTCAGAGTGAGCAAATTTACATGCGATTTGTTTGAAAACGAAGTAAAATTCGTTTGGAGTCACTTCAATCGGCTATGGGGGTCCGCCTCGGGATACTGGCCCTTTCGAGGCTCAAGGGGGGGGGGATATCCCCATGCCCCCTCTGGATCCGTCACTGCAGCATATACGGATATACTTGCCTTATATATTCAAGAACACATTAGTCAGGCCTTGTTGATAACTTGACATAGGACATAACTTGCCTATTTGGAATTGTGATAGATATATTTGCATGAAGACCATGATATTAGTTGACAGTATCGCTATTTCATCAATTGCCCACTAGCTGGTAATGGTTGCACGGACAAACTTAAAGCGTGGGCATTGTTGTTTTTTGCAATGGAACTTGAATATTTTATTTGAAATAGTCTGTTCAAAAAAGCTAATAACAAAACATAAAATGATGCATGGAGTCACAATCTTATCCCGCAATTGACTCGGGGGGGGGGGGCGCTTAACCCCTGCCTGATGAACTTTCGTAATAGCTAAAACAAACAATAACGCTATCAACGTGAAGCTTCGGAAACCTTCTTCTACATCGATTTTACGTCTTTTGTGCAAACATGAAGCAATTTAGTCATATTTTTTTAGATATAGCGAATTTAGTTACGTCATTACACACAAGTTTGACACACAAAGCAGCTAAACTTTAACCCGCGCGGGGCTTTGGGGGGGTAAATTTTACCCCCCCCCCCCTCGTATCTTCCGAACCAATAACTGCAGCGAGACACGCAATGCGGCGATCGCAAGCTCTCAACGAGAAGAATCGAATGCATACTCGCAATTCTTAAAATAAGGTCACATGTCAGGTCACAGTCGGGCCAAATGTCAAAATGTAAGTATTTGAGTTTTTGGGCTATACTTTCCATCCAAAGCCTTATATTGCAACTATTATCTCCCAAAGTGCTCCAGAATGTATAATGCATTTCCCGCATAAGTAAAATTGAAATTGTAAGCAAAGGTCAAGGTCAAGGTCAGGTCACAAAAGGTCACAGGTCTACGAAAGCCATGCGACACATGTTGTATCGGTTATTTTACACGTATAATTCGATAGAAGCAGCCATTTTCACAGCCTGACCCCATATAATGGCCCTCAGGTCAAGGTCAGGTCACAATAAGGACAAAGTTTGAATTTTTAAAATATAAATAACCATTGCATGTTTCTAGACTAGTTTTGTCTTAGAAATACAGTGGTGGCATTTATTTGTCTGTATCTGGTCAGTAAAAGCCAGCAAACGCAATTACAAAAATTGACGTCATGAGTTACTTATACTTAGAGAGCTATAAGTCAGTCAAAAATAAAGATATTGCTTTCAAATTTGGTTTGAGCATCGTTGATACTCGGTTCTCTAATATATCTTCCGGTTTTTTGAAAATCTTCAAAAAAGACTTGTGTGAAAATTCTTCCCAATTTTTTTTTGCATTTTTGGGTCAAAAACCCAAAATTTCGAAAATCCGAGATAGCCATTTTAAAGGCAATGTTATTTCCTTTCTTTTGACGCATTTTATTTTCAATTTGCAACAACACGCTTTTTTGTAGGATTTGTCAAACATTTAACATTTTTCACCAAAAATAACATGGCATGACGTCACTAAAACGCCATTATCTGCCAAAAAATTTCAAGAATTAAAAAAAAAATGGCAGAAGACGTAGAATTGATGCACCATAAGCTACCGTAAGTTTCAATTTGATATCTTTCATAGTTGTCAAGTTATTGAGAAAATCCGGGAGGGGCGGTAAAATTTACCCCCCAGCGCCGCGCGGGTTAACAGACCGTGCAAATGCCATATATATATTTTTTAACCAAAATGCAATCTAAAAACGTCAAACAATAGCAGATGGCAAGGTCTACAAGATGTGTATCTCGGAGTTTTGAACATTGGTGGTTTTAATCCCTAAAAATAAAAAAATAAAACATTTATGAAGGAAAATTACCACATTTTTTTTCTTCTCTCAAATATATGAAAAAATATCAATATATGTCAGAGCATCACATATGGGAAACAACCACCAAATTTCAAAATTATATCACCATTTTTGACTGACTTATGGCATCTAAAGTATGGGTAACTCATGACGTCATATTTTTTAATTGTGTTTTTTTTGGCTTTTATTGACTCGATACAGGCAACTAAATGCCAGCACTGTATGTCTGGGACAAAACTAGTCTAGAAACATATCTTTTGATATAGATATATCAATTGCAAATTTTGACCTTCAGTGACCTGACCTTGACCTGAACTTGACAATAACTTCACGTAAATGAAGTCCGGTGGTAAAATGACTATCAAGATCGAATTCTACGTGGAAAATAACTCATAGAACATGTGCTGCATGACTTTCGTAGATATTTTAAACATAGTGACCTTTTGTGACCTGACCTTGCCTTGACCTTTGCCAACAATCTCACTTTAGCTCATGCGGAATGTGTATAATACCTTTGAGAGCACCTTGGGTGATCATGGTAGCAATCGAAGACTTTGGATGGAAAGTATGACCCACACACTCAAATACGTCGATTTTGAATTTTGACCTGACTGTGACCTGACATGTGACCTCACTTTTACATTTTTGAGTGTGTTTTAGATTCGTCTCATCGAGAGCTTTCGAATGCCACCGTGTGGGTCTCGCTGCGATAATCGGTTCGGAAGATAACCTGGGAGGGGGGGGGGGGGGGGCGTTTACCGCCCCCCCCCCCACAGTCAATGGCGTTCTGATGAGACCCCAGTCAATGCCGGGCTATACCTAAAAGTGCGTTTTCGTTCGCAATCGTGTTGTGCTGACCACACGTAGCATGCTTAAAAAATAGGAAGCTAACTACCGGCTAGTAGTTCGTGCAGACTCGACAAAGTTAGATAGACAGGGAACGAGGATGGCAGAGCAGCGGGTTCACACCAGTTGGCACCGGTGCGAACCCGTTTACACCGAACACCGTGCACCCAGGACCATATTCCCCGGACCATACACCCTACCCACGCCACCCGCGCCTTACACCTCAGACACACACCTCTGGCTCCCCCGTCCTGCTGCAGCTCGGCCCCGCTTGCGCCACGCCGCGGCGTGGAATGTGTGCCGCGAGCCTTCGCCGCGCCATCCTCCCCCCGTAGTGCTAACGGCCTCCTCACACGGTATCTCCCGACCCCTGCAGGGCCAGGCACCCTTCACTATGTCCAGTCTGGCCACAGGATCACCTACACCTACATCGCCAGGGTCCTCCCAGCGCAGACGACAGACAGAAGCTTCTTAGCTCACCGGTTGAAGTAGGATTATCAGGAGATAATCCAACTAGGGGAATAAGCACACCCGGAAAAACCATGACACTGCGGCGGCCACCAGATATGGTATTATCGTGAGAACTGCAGTCGGCTTGTGACGTCAGCGAGGTTTGTTAACATACCAGACTAAACTGCATACAAATAGATAAAGGAGCATCATTTTTAGGCATTTTTAATAAAGATGTGTTGATGTTACGGAATTTCAGCAATGAACTCACGCCATGCAAGCAGCACGCTTGGCCTTTGAGTAGGTAGATACAAACATTCGACCTTAGTTTATCATAATTTCATCCCACAAATTTGAGCCTGTTCCATTACATGTGAGTACTGTCCAAGGGCGTAGGCAAGGGTGGGGGGGGGGGGGGGCAGAGGGCCATCCCCCCGCCCCTGGAGGCTAGGCGGGCCCTTCTGGCGACCGAGCGAGGGCCCCTGGGGCCGAAGGCTCCAGTGTTTGGATGGTGTCAGGCACCCGCAAAACACGTTACGTCGCGTAAAAGAACGCCCACGAACCTAAACAAATCGTAACACGAATAAATAACAGCACTTGATTGTCTGTTAAAGGCATGTATATGTAAATACGTACAAAAGGGCCCCAGCCAATGTGGAGAGGGCCCTCTACCAGCTGTTAAGGGCCCTGCGGATCTGCAGATGGCCCCCTGCCGGGATTTAGAGGTCCCCTGTCGGTTGTATAGGTCCCTCTGCCGGTCTTTATAGGGCCCTGCCGATCTATAGATCGACCACCCAATCTGTAGAAGGCCTCTGCTGACATTTAAAGGGCCCTGCCGACTTGTAGAGTGCCCTCTTCCAGGCTTTTTTTGCCCTTGTCGATCTACAGAATGCCCAGCCAATCTATAGAGGGCCCTCTGCTGGTCTTTAGAGGGCACTCTGCCGGCCTATAGATGACCATGCCAGCATGTAGAAGGACCTCTTTCATCCTTTAGGGGCCCTGTCGATCTGCAGAGTGCCCCAGCCAATCTATAGAGGGCCCTCTGCCGACCTCTAGATTGCCCTGCTGACCTTTAGAGGGCCCTGACGGCCTTTAGAGGGCCCTGACGGCCTTTAGAGGGCCCTTCTGGCCTTTAGAGGGCCCTTCCTGCCTCTAGAGGGCCCTGTCGGCCTTTAGAAGGCCCTGACGGCCTTTAGAGGACCCTGCCGATCTATAGATCGCCCTGCCAATCTGCAGAGGACCTCTACCGGCATTTAGAGGGCCCTGCCGACCTGTAGAGGGCCCACTTCCAGCCTTTAGGGGCCTTGTCGATCTGCAGTGTCCCAGTCAATCTGCAGAGGGCCCTCTGCTGGCCTTTATAGGGTCCTTCCGATCTGTAGAGGGCCCTCTTCCGGCCTTTAGAGGGCCCTTTCAGCATGTAGAGGGCCCTGTCGACCTGTAGAGGGCCCTTTTCCAGCCTTTAGGGGCCCTGTCGATCTGCAGAGTGCCCCAGCCAATCTATAGAGGATTTTCTGCCGGCCTTTAGATGGGCCTGCCGGTCTTTAGTGGGCCCTGTCGGCATTCAGAAGGCCCTTCCGGCCTTTAGAGGGCCCTCATCGTCTTTAGGGGCCCTGTCGATCTGCAGAGTGCCCCAGCCAATTTATAGAGGATTTTCTGTTGGCCTTTAGAGGACCCTACCGGCTTTTAGAGGGCCCTGCCGATCTGTAGATCACCCTGCCAATCTACAGAGGGACTCTGCCGGCATTTGGAGGGCCCTGTCGACCTGTAGAGGGCCCTCTTCCAGTCTTTAGGGGCCCTGTCGATCTGCAGAGTGTCCCAGCTAATCTGTAGAGGGCCCTCTGCTGCCCTTTAGAGGGCCCTGTCGATCTGTCGAGGGCCCTCTGTCGACCTTTAGAGGGCCCTGCTGATCTGCAGATGGTCATCAGCCGGCCTTTAGAGGCCCTACCGATCTGTAGAGGGCTGCTGCTGTCCCTTAGAGGGTCCTGTGGTGGTAGAGGTGGTCTGCCGGTCGAGCGCCGGTGAGGCTTTCGGAAGGAAGACCAGTCGAAGTTCTCATTGTTTTTAGTGTATGCTAGTAACGTCTGAGAGGAGTACAAGGCTTTGACAATGTACGAGTATTAACCCGGCATTGGCTGGGGTCTCAGCCGAAGCCAAAGATCTCGTCTGGACACACATCCGGACAAACACGTTGGCCCGTACTTTCATGATCGACCCCCCAGTGGAAATCTTCGAATTCTGAAAAACATGTTAACACGCGCCCTGGAGGGGGCGAAATCCGCCCACCCCTCCGGTTTTTCAAGGAGAGCGAAACAACGGCGGCGCGCAGCGCCGCCGTTTTTTGCACACCTGTTCTGCAATGAACTTCCCACATTATGTAATATGTTTGGCCTCGGGTCATCTAAGGCCAATTCACCAGACCAGGTCACGTGATGACCTCAACTCCAAAACGTTTGCAGTAGTACCACAGCCACAGTTTCAGGCCGATCGGTTTCAATCTTGCCGGGTTTCATAAGGTCATAGATACAAACAATTCGTTTATCTCGGATTTTAATATCGGTGAGCTAAGATCAGGTCAATTTCGTGACCGCCAACACTGTTTTGTCAATAACTATCGACATAATGAAGATAGAGAAGATAACATGGTACCAATGTGTTTGCATTGTCGAGACACGTTCCCCAATATGCAACATGACCAACTTGGGTCACCACTTGACATTGACCAGAGGTCCAATTTCTCAGTTGACCTAACACGGTCAACATGAATATGATTCGAAGCGCCCTTTGCAAGACACACACGATGGCGTAAACACTATTGTCTTATCTTTATTAGATAAAAAGTTATTTGTGAAAAACAGTTTTGCAAAAAACACCTTTTTGACATTTGATGACCTCTGGAGCCTAAACTATTCATCTGAGCTCAAATCTGAGGACATCTACGATTTAATTTTTCACGGGCTTGCGATTGATTTTTTCTGTTTGCTGCTAACTATCATAGTTCTCGAGATATTGGGGGGGGGGGGTGTTCGAAGCGAAGTCCTAAAACTTGACAATCTGACTCTTGTTGACCTCTGGCGACCTCAATATTGACCTGATAACAAAATGAACGAAATACTTTCGAAAGAACTTGTCTCAAGCTATCTAACTTCTTTTTTCCGCTTGCCGCTACGTTGCGTTGTTTTCGAGATCATAGGGTGGTGGGGGCGAAATCCGCCCCCTCCCCTCCAGGGTGTGTAATTATCAGAGGCCCTCCAGGGCGCGTGTTAACATGTTTCTCATCCTTCTACTATTTTGAATTAGAAGCGCCTTCACGAGACAAACACGATGGCGTAAAAATAGTGCCTTATCTTCATTAGGTAAAAGGTTATTTGCGAACAACTGTTTTGCCAAACAACGTTTTTTTTTTACATTTGATGACCTCTGGAGCCTAAAATATTCACCTGAGCTCAAATTTGATAACATAAATGGCGATTGCATATTTCAAGAGATTTCAATTGCTTTTTTCCGTTTGTTCCTAGCTATCATAGATCCTGAGATATGTGGGGGTGTCTGGAGCGAAATTATAAAACTGGAAAATCTGACCTTTGATAACCTCTGGTGACTCCAATATTGACCTGACCTAAAACAAGACAGATATACCTTCGATAGAGCTTGCCTCGAGCCGTTTTCCGCATGTCGCTACGTTGCGTGGTTTTCGAGATCTGAGGGGGGCGGAATCCGCCCCCCCCCCCAGGGCCTGTAATTAGCAGAGGCCCTCCATGGCGCGTGTTAAGATATGACTCTATCGTGTTGTAGAAACCCCTCGTATCACAATGTGGTGTATTTTTTCAAGAAGAAATAAAGCAAACGGTATCTAAAGCTTTATGTAAATCAAGATATAAGGGACATGTTATTTCGTTTGTTTTTGTAGATATTTTGTAACTTCATCGTACATGTGCACAATCGGCATTTACGCACTGTGTTGTTTCCTCAACCCGAATTCAAGAAGATTCAGGATATTATTTTGATTAACCCACGCCCCACTGGAGGTGGCAGAATCTGCCCCCCTCCTGATTTTCTCAATAACTTGAAAACAATGATAGATATCGACATCAACCTTTCAGTACCTTATGCTGCATCAATTCTACGTCTTATCACAACATTTCAATGCAAATGGTGGAGTACTTTGGGAGATAATGACGTTTTAATCACGTCATATCATGCCATTTTTGGTGAAAAACAATAAATGTTTGAAAAATCGTAGAAAAATCGAGTTTTGACGCAAATGGCAAATACAAACTTCGAAAGAAAGGAAATGACATTATATTCAAAATAGCTATCGTGGATTTGCGAAATTTCAAGTTTTCGATTCCCATTTTTTTCTTCTCGTTGTCGAAAGTTTTTGTAGTCGTTTTACAACATATAACATACTGTACTTCTTTAGTTATGTGGGCCCCTCTTGGCTACGAGGCCCCTCTGATCCCATTTGCCCCCCCCCCCTCTGGGAGAAATCCTGCCTACGCCCCTGGTGCTGTCTGCAGTGCTTCAATGAGAACCATCTAGTCTTCCTTGGCAAATATAATGCAAACAAACCAGCACCGAAATATCCGTGCAATTTCAGACAAAGAAGTAAACTGTCTAATTTACGCTTGTAATTCCTTATATGGCATCACTGCGGCACTCGCGGGTGCATATTACACAAATTATCTCCGCTAGCCTGCCGCGCTTGAGTGGTCCATCCCGGCGCGCTAGAGACAGCGGCAGTCCATACTCTGCCCTGGTGCCTGTGGGGCCGGCCGGCCTAACTGCCCATGGCGTGTAACACGCTAGTCATTAGTGATCATTACAAGGTCAGCATGGCGCACTGGCCCGCCGCCGCGCCTCCGCCGTCGCTGCAGGGAGCCACAGCGCACACCCACGCTAGGCGGAGAGACCGGGGAGAGCCGTGGGAGCGAGCGTAGCTCTTCCCTCGCCCTAGTAGCTCTTCCCTCGCTGACCAGGGGCTCAGGGGACACCTGGTCAGGATGGGGACCAGCAGGTGGCGTTAGTGACGCCATGTGGCTCACCACAGCCCAGGCAGCACGCGCGGTGAGGGAACAGGGAAGGGCAGAGCCACTGCAGCTGCTTTCTCGGCACGCGTGGCTCGTGGTCCGTGGCTCGTGAAATGGCAAGGGTGCAGCTGCTGGTACGGTATAAATCCACAGGAAGGGTCTGGACTAGATGTTGGGAGTGATTAGAGAGTCTTAGCAAAAGTGGGTTGCATGTTTGCATCACGCGGTTTGTGGGAGATGATCTCGTATACACAAAGAAAGGAGCGGTTGTATTCCTTCAATGATTAATCTCCTCTGTATTGTTATGATTGTTGGAGCATCATAATATTTGAACAGCAAATACAAATATTGCTTGTACAAATAAGAGCGCTACTACAGCACACAAATGATAAAGGACGGCTTAATGGTAAAATGATATACGAAATAGCATTGAACAGTGAGCACCAATCATTTTGTTAATAGATGAGATTTATTCCGCATATATTCTCGATACGTTCAGGAGAAATTTCGCTTTATGGGTGTCGAAAATGTGGAGGCAAAAATGTGCACCTGAACCAATGCCCACAATTACGATGTGCATTGGCGAAGGAAAACTGAGACAGAGCTGTTTGCGAACTTTACAGAGCATTCGCGAGCTTAAAACGGCACTTTGGTTTCCCATTGTGAAAGATCACATCTATGAGTGGATCAGTGTAGAAGGTCGAGCATTGTCACTTGTGACATATTGATAGCAGTAACTGTGAATACAAGGTGTTTTAGCCACTTTTTGTTTATCCTTTATCATGTGAGTGAGACATGTTCTTAACTGTTAGCCGGCATTAAGATTGGGTTGAGCAATTACAAAAAAAAACATTGCTTGGGCTCTCAACTTTGTAGCCATACGATCAGTCTAACTGCGGGCTACCCTACCATAACTATGTGCTTCTAAGTTCTAATTAATGTCCTATGCATATTCAGGTTACATTCCACTTTATACACACATTCGTTTCAGAGCATCGTTATTAACCAGCAATTAAAAGCAATCATCTCGGTGATTTCGAAACCACCTTCTTGCAACTATTAAGTGTTGCAAGGCATTTGCAACTTTCAACCATAACTACCCACATTCTGTTACACGGTAGAACAGTGTCAAGGAACATTGGGCCACCTCTTGGATACAAGAACCTTCTGCTTATTACATCACCTACACAGTTTGATCACCCCTCTCCATCTACTTATTTTCCACTAATGAGCTTCGAATAGAATCCGGCATATCAACAGCGCAGACAGGAAAAGACGCACGAGTCACCGCAGCTGTGCCTCCACTGTGGCTACCAATGCGCAAGATCCGATCACAGATATATTTGCAGCCACCGTTATCAACACTGCACCCACACTATCAGTAAAAAACGTGTGTGCCTTGCGGTCCTGCACTTATGACGTCACTGGTGTAGCGTTCCCAGGCCGGTTGGCGTGAGAGTGTGCAGTTCTGATGCGTCATCGCGTCATAACTCTGTGTTTATTCTGAAGGGCGGCCATGGACCTCTGACCCGACTGATCAGTGATTGTTCCGAAACGCGCCCGACTGCCCGCCCGACGGGAATCGGCCATTATTCTTTCGTCGGAGAAATTCGCTGTTGGAAATGTGATGTACCGGTTTGGAGTACAGGAAGTTGGCATGTGAATGTTCAATTAGAGATTCATGAGCGTGCTTCATTCAGGCCGAGTCTCCGTCGAGTTATAACGCTGGGATAGCATTAGCGGGTAAGCTCACGCTTATTCGTTTCTCAAGAATCGACTGTGAGACGTGGCAGTAGTGAAGTAGTGGTCACGTGAGACTACAAGGGTGGATCCAGTCGGCCGTTTTGTGTGTGTGTGTGTGGGGGGGGGGGGGGGGGGGGGGCAGGGGCGGATCTAGCCGCTCAGTTTGGGGGACAATTTTTTTTGGCCGCATGACAGCATAAAGTCGGGAGCCGATAACTGACAAGCACCTGTTTTGGAGACGGCCGTGTCATAACTGTACCGCACACACGGTAGGATGTAAAACAAATAACTCCTCAGCATATCTAAAATACTTTATCGACCTGAAATATGTTGAAGCAAGTTCTAAAGATGATATTAAACGGACATCGAAATTAAAGTGTTATTTCTTCACCCCAAGTAAGAATGAACATGCTTCAAAAGAGGACGTTTGGCGTCTCCGTTATCGTTTTGTCACAGCTCTCCGTGCACCGACGAGCGGAAATGCGCGAAACGCTAGCCTGTTGTTTACCGGGTCAGGTTTGCAACCTAATTTCACTTATGTTACATAAGAATAGGATCATAAGACGACCAAATGAACCGTGTGCACAAATTTGGACAACCATAACGTGGTATAACATATCACCTCCAGAATATACGGTTATACATTTAGCGTTCGTACGATCCTTTTCCTTTTTTTTAATAAAATAATTGACGACCCATGGTCGATCCATGGCGACCAAGTGCACTTGGTCGCCAATTCTTATGGAGCGCCAGCGAACACATTGGCCATATTAGCGCCCAGGGGCCATAGCTCTACCGGGGTTCGAAACCCGGGCTCCCCGTCCCCACGTGAGAGCCAGACGTCTTTAGCACTCGGCTATTAGGCCCCTTGGGCCCATAGGGTTCGTACGATAATGTAAAGTGCTTAGTCACTAAATTATCCGAATACGACGGACTTGTAACACATACACGGAGCTACGCTACCATCACAAATATGAGCCTCCCCGCGATCTGGATGGCACTTACTGCCACGTCGTCACCAAGAGTCGTAAGTGATTCAGATGTTTGACAGTGAAAACGATGATCATTATAACGTTAGCCTTCAACACTGAATATTTCACTGGACATATAAGCTAGGAATATCTTTATGAAAATATGAAATACAACCAGAGCTAAAACGTTATCTTCAGCGAAAGTATATATAACTGTATTTGTGTAAAATGTTCAACGAAGCATTTGGCATAAAACTCTTCGTACCACAACTGGTCTCACTGTCCCGGCTGGATGTACTAAAATGGCTGAATGTGAATGCGTTTGAGGTTCCAATTTCACTCTTTCCATATGTTTCGTGACGGTGGGCGTTAATCGGTAAAACGCACAAACAAGATGCATGCTGATCCAGTGGCAGCTTGGCAGCTGGCAAGGATGTGATGGGATCGTCGCAAGCAAAATGTGGAAAAACGAGAAAGTGCACATTTCCACATCAATTTATAACATCCGTGCATGCTGGTAGGGTATATACTACATACCCAAGACGACTTGGGATGAGAGGACGGATCAGGATGAAGGGCGTGGGTCACAAAATATCAGAGCAGGCTGCAGCTGCTCTGTGCCACGGCCGGCGGTCATGCACGTGTCCGCATGCTGTGGAGAACCAAAGCGTTATGAATGAGGCTATCAAAAATTCATCTTTGGAGACGGCTAGTCAGCGGCCGTTTGATTATCCTACTGACAACGGTAAGACAAAACATTCTTGCGGAGTTGTAGGTTGTTATGATTGTGTACGCCACAACGTGCTCGTACTGCAAGGAAATATATAAACAAAAATATGGAAAGGATGGTAAGACAAGACAATGTCAGATAGCAATCCACGCCATACAAGATGCAGTAAATCCATACCTGCGTACTGGCATTTGATGTCAAATATAACGACAGTGACAACAGTGGTGTAGCAATGGTACGTAGGCTCGCAATCCGAATACATTGCCAGTATCGGGATATTTCATCCTGCAGCGAGTAGAGTGAATGCCAGCGTTGATAACAGCGAAACGTTACCAATTGCACCTCGGTACATACATCTCTTGAATGGTGATGCACGTAGTCTGGTTCATATTTTTCAAGATTTCCTGGATCTCTACTGACCATGTACCGACTACAGTTGGACAGATACATCAGTCAGGGATTGTCACAAGGCAACGCAAATATTAACATATTTCCGAAGCATAACGTTTAACAGACCTACTACAGTCGCTCGGCTATACTTCGCTATTCAATACCCGTTTTCACGAAGGGTTATTGTGCTGAAAAGTTTCTGAAAGATTCTGAAAGTTTTGAAAAGCTACATAACTTTTTCATGCGATTTTTGGCTAGAAACATGTCCATCATAATTTTGTAATATGTTGGTAAGAGTAAAATATGTTGACAAAATTGCGGTTTGGTGGTAATAAGCAAGATAAGTATTGATAGAATCTTCCTGAAATTTTCAGGAAGATTCTATCAATACTTATCTTGCTTATTACCACCAAACCGCAATTTTGTCCACATATTGTATTCTTACCAACATATTACACAATTATGAAGGACATTTCTAGCCAAACATCGCATGCAAAAGTTGTGTAGTTTTAAAAACTTTCAGAATCTTTCCGAAACTTTTCAGCGCAATAACCCTTCGTGAAAACGCATATTATTTTTGTAAAAAATGTATGTGCATTTTTTTTTAGTATTTTTTTAAAGCTAATTGTAGTTGCTAAAAACAGCTCAAATGCATTTGGGAAAGATACAAATAGCAACTTTTACTCCAACTTTTTCCTTTTTTGGGGGGAAGGGAGGGGGGGGGGGGGGGGAATTGCCCATTTTGCCCCCCCCCCCTTGATCCGCCTCTGGGGAAGGACAAACCGTTTTTAGCGGACCTTACCTACCACCAATTTCGAATTTCTTCCCGGATTTGGGCCACTTTATTTTGCAACCACGCGATTTGTAATGATTTCTTTAGTTTTATATTTTTATGTTTTTGTTTTGTTTTTCGATCTTTTGGGATATCGAAAAAGGACAAATGTCAGCTTGCTGTTTGTATTGTTCCGACATTGCTTTACACTTGAGAAAAACTATGTCATTTATCAACTGTACCCAGGGGCGTCGCCGATAGTTTTTGAGTGGGGGGGTCGGCTGAAATGACGAAAAAAATGTACCCCATTTTTTATGCCTGTATTTAAGCCTTTGCAGCATTTTTATTGTGGAATTTCATGTTATAGTAGGTACTTGTTATTTAGAGCCTCGAAGCGGCGCGAAATTTTACAGGTTTGCCTGATAAAACCCAGAAACATAGGCGGTGGGCCTTGCAGAGAATAAGAAGCTAAACATGCTATTCATTCAATTCACCATTACAACGAACCGAAGTTGATAGCGATGGCTTCGTATGACGATGGCCACCGATGTGACGCCGCGAAGCGGCGTGGAAATGTTAATTTTAGGTTGTGGAAAACGAAATTGTAATATTGGAACCAGACCGAGAGTGGAGAGCCTCAGGAATCCCTGAACCCCTATTCCTGGTTGCACATCTCGGTATGATACAAATATTGAAATCAGGGACGTAGTCAGGGGGGAGGGGGCACGAGGGCCCCCCTGAGCAAAACAAATGTACACTAGATAGAATGAGATATAATGACGACCTGACCCTACCTTCCCACCTCTCCGGTCAACAACATATGTCTGAGGAGAGAAATTTGTTCCTACCACCGACGTGGCCCACCCCTGAGAAAAATCCTGGCTACGTACCTGATTGAAATTAAGGTAGTTTTTCATATACATATTATATTTCTTCGGATAGAAAATCATGATGACCGGTGGCAGTCAGCTCTCATATGATGATAATAACTGTATACATATGTAGGAACTGTACCAAACAACTGGTAACAGTGACAATGGTTTGAAAGCTGCAAGAAGCAGAACGACTTTTCCGCACATAAATGGTCCCTGCGGATCTGGTGGAGCCTGAGGCGAGATGGCTTCGGGAGATGGTCCTGACCTGGTCCCACTATTAGCTCTTCGGTCTAGCAAGTTGGGAACCGCTGGAGCAGCTTCCGTATGCCGATGTCCGCGTTTTTGCGTTCGCGTTGCCTTTTTTTCGGAACTCGGCAGACTAGCTAAACATGTAGTCCGCTTGAAAGTTAATATTTTATGAAGGGAGTGGGCTCTGGGGCTAGCAATTAGGCACCGCCAAGGAAAGACTCTGCCAGACACTTAATGAATTCACTTTCCCATTTTCCAAATTTGTATCAGCAATTGCGTATTTTGTGTCATGCCGTGAAGCGGCGCGAAATTTTCAAGTTTTCACTGTGGATAGCTGGATTTTGACTGCTGCAAAGGCAATTTTTACAACTGTACGTCCGACCGTTTTTGGGGGGGGGGGAGGGGAATCATAGGTTCAGGACCTTTGTGGGAACCATGACCCCTTTGCCCCCCCCCCCCGGATCCACCCCTGCGTGACTACATTTGGTGTCCTAGAATAGTGGTTTGAGCTAAGGTTTCAAGCAACACTTAACCCTATTTGTAACAGGCTCCTGGCCACCCCTATTTGTAACAGGGGGGGGGGGGGGGGGGTGGCGGATTCCACTCCCCGGAAATTTCAAGATCTACCCGTCCGATTTTCACAAATCAAACGGCATATTATTCCCCTCAACACGATCTACCTCCCCTCAACACGATCTACATTCTACATTTACGATCTACATCTAAAAAATAAAAATAAATCGAAAATTTTGATAGTGGGGGGGGGGGGGGCAACAGGGGGCAAAAACTACAAATTTCAGAGGTATTTGTGATCCAACACAGCTGTCATGTTTATCAACCGATTTTAACGCAACCAATAAGGATCGATAGATAATTAATTGGAAGTTAGGATGTGGTGGTGACTTTTGAAAATCCGAAAATTATAGGCGTGTACAGGTCACTCAATATAGGGATGAAGTAAATGCGTCATAAAACAATTTTTGGATGTTTTTTTTTAATAAATGAAATGGTGTGTTATTGTGACATTAGACAAAACATTTATTAAACATATTTTTTTTTGCTATAGGCAGTACCAGGTCAGTGTTTGTTTTACTGAGACCAATCTGAAGTCAACGACGCCAGACCGATTTATTACAATTCCAGGGTATCGCCTTTTTCGACTGGACAGAAAAACAGGACGTAAAAAATCTGGAGGAGGGGTCGCAATATTTGTGAAGGAACATTTATCCGCCAATATAATTAAAGTGAAAAAGACTGGATCAGACTCTCATGTAGAGGCGCTCTGGGTCAAGGTGAAAATTGACAAAAAGAAAGCAGCCACTTTGGCTTGTGTCTATCGACCACCTTCATCAAACCACGCTCAAATTCAAGCGGATTTCAACGATTTAGAGGAACAAATCCAACAAATAATTACGGCCTCTTCATCTCACCGTATCATTTTAGCGGGTGATCTGAATTCAGACCCTCAAACAAATCCAGCAGCAAATGAAAGGCTTCGGGAATTAGAAAGGTACGGGCTGAACTGTGTAGTACGCGAACCTACCTTTTATCGTGACCGTACGCGCTCATTACTTGATGTTGTGCTGATGTCTGATTCGTTGTGTAACGACCAATCACTAACAATGTGTTCTGTCCAAAAATGTGATTACGCGAGTCACCACCGTCGCGTATGTGTGGGAGTAACGGTGCCCCGAGCCAGACAAAGGGCGCAGTACAGGACGGGCCGGAGATGGCGAACATTCGATAATGGTGCATTTTTGACTGATGTAAGGAACATTGGATGGCACTCTGTTGTAAAACAAAATGAAACATGTCAACAGCAGTGGGAGGCTTTTTCAAATACGCTTAACGAAATGTTAGACTTCCATGCTCCTATCAGAAAATTTAGAGTTCACAACCCCCGTCCCCCACCGGTTTCGAATGAAACCCTCAATCTGATGAAGCAGCGCAAACGATATAAAGAAACAAACGATCCAGCGTATCAGGAAATCAACACATTAACTAAACGGGCGATTCGCAAAGACTGTCGGGCAGATATAGCAAACCGCGTCCACAACTCAACATCCTCGTCATTGTTTCAGAAATTAAAATATGTAATTGCACCTAAACGTGGATACACAAAGCAACCGCAAAATTTAACACCAGATGACCTGAACGATTACTTTACAGCAGTAGGTACACACACTAGAGACGAGGTGGTTGCCGACTTCGACCGTTCGGGCCGAGAGAAGCTTTTTACTCGACTACCTAGGGTCAACGCTGGGTCAATGAGGCTCACACCAGTCACGTTGACTGAACTAAGGCGTGCTTTATTTTCACTACCCAACAAAGACTCTTCAATAGAAGGCGACGTCCCAATTCAAATTTTAAAACTGACATTTGATGCAATTGGACGCTACCTTTTACGTATCATTAACACTAGCTTTGTCTCTGAAACCGTGCCCTCTGCCTGGAAAAGGGCGACCGTCATTCCTCTATTTAAAAGAGACGATCCATCTAAAGCATCAAATTTTAGACCTATCACGAAAGTTCCTGGTATATGCAAAGTAGTAGAAAAGTTAGTACAAAAACAGTTGACAAGCTACCTCCAGAGCCAAAATCTATTGAGCGAAGATCAACATGGTTTCTTGCCGCAACATTCGACATGTACCGCCCTATTGACAATGACTGACGAAATTCTCAGGGGCATGGATCGATCCCAAATTTCCATATTGGTTCTCATTGATTTGAGTCGCTGCTTCGATGTTATTGATCACAAAACGCTCATTAATAAATTAGAATTGTTGCAAATTTCATCAGGCTGGTTTAAAAGCTACCTACACGGACACGTACAACGGGTTAAAGTAGGGGAAAGTTTTTCAAAGCCACTTCCTATCACAATTGGGACTTTCCAGGGTACTTGTCTCGGCCCATTACTGTACAACATTGCTAGCAACGATCTCGCATGCCACATTCCAGCTAAAATCAATGGCTTCAAGGTCACATCGGTGCGTTATGCCGATGACACACAGCTCGCTGTCACAGGCCCTCGAGATCAAATTGGGGAACTACAAAGGAGCATGGAAGAGTTGCTAGTAACGATGTCAACGTGGTTCCAACAACATGGCATGAAGGTTAATGCGGCAAAAACTGAATTTATTTTGTGTGGAGACAGGAGGCAGTTAAAGCGTATTGCGCAGCCCCCATTATTTTATTTTATGGGAGAGCAAATTCAATGTTCCAACAAAGTCAAAAATTTAGGAGTGGTGATGGATGAAACATTGTCATGGGAATATCATATAAAAAACATCACTGATCGCTGCTTTGGAATTTTGATCGGATTAAGCCATGTAAAGCATGCCTTGCCCGCTGAAGTGTTGCCGCGCATTGTCGATTGTCTGGTGCTATCACATGTGAGATACTGTGTACAAGTGTATGGCAGTGCCAGTGTGACGTCTCTTAAGAACATCCAAAAAATCTTAAATTTTGCCGCACGAGTCATATCAGGACGCAGGAAATACGACCACATCTCTGATGTATTGCGTGAATTAGGTTGGCTAAATGCGTTAGATTTAGTAAAATACTCTGACTTGTGCATGTTGCATAAGGTTATAACTAGAGCGAAACCTTCGTCGTTGGCGTCGCGCATCCAGTTCAACTACGAAATACTGGAGCGTGATACCCGACAATCGAAACATCTAGCCTTGCCTCGACCTAGAAACAATCACGGAAAGCGCACATTTTTGTATAGGGCTAGCCATTCATACAATGCGCATATTTAATCTCAGTGTGTTCTGAATGCAGTGTCGCCCATTAGATTTTACACTTGCTCAATAATTGTACGATGTCGGCAAAACAGGGCAAACTGTTTTAGCTCACTTTTTACTGTTTTAGCTCACTCATTTGTATGTTCATGTATGGAAGACCGAAGAATAACCCTGTCGTGTGGAACGGTCTGTTTACGTTAATACATACATACAGTGAAAAAGGGAGGTCAAATAGGGAACAAATAGTAACCGCAGGCAAGTTGCTACCCAGCACTATAAATACGTTACTGATCTTAGATAGTTCCTTTTTGCATGTTGTACTTCATCATAGGCGTATCCAGGATCCAAACTGGGGAGGCGCTAGACTTTTTGATAGTATCCGCTATTATGATACTAACTAGTCAACAGTGACTATTTCACCTACAACTTCAATTCACATTGCTTACCCCCCCCCCAACTTCCTTTTTTACCCTACCCAGACTCGCTTCTATCTTATAATCGTTCGTAGAGTACCCTGTGGTGCATGTTTAATCCGAAAACTGCAGTATGTTATATCATTGTAGGCCCATGCATCTTAGTTTCCTTGCAATATTATGACCCCCTTTCTTCCATTCCAGAGCGCACCTCTGCAAACAAAAAATGATTTAATTTCCTCTCCTGACCTCATATGTGCATATATCATTATAAACTAACCGTCTATTGCGCCGTAATCGCTAACATATCGTCATCACTATGCCAGTCACCCCCTTCTCATGTGCCTGCACACGCCCCTGTAACTCTATATGTAATAAATTATGCAAATAATGGAAGGAGAAGCTATCATTTACATCTTGATAGCTATAAATGCCCCTTGCATTGCTCTATTAGCTTCCCGCCAAGAATTGCATACTTCCTGGAAACCCCCCCCCCCCCTTTACAAGCCCCTGAAACCGCCTCTGCCATGCATTTTGTATGATATTTAATTAACATCAACTAATTTGCATTTGTTGCAATCACCGTAAACCGATGTAACTCCTTCATACTTGAGGCAGTTAGGAAGAAACTGTGAAGATCGCATTTCCGTATTATCGCCAAATGTCGCCGCAGAACCCTCCCAAAACTGTGCCCTGGAACCGCCTCTGTTCAGGTTAAGAACTCAAAATGTTGACTCCATATGTGGAATTCAATTCTAGGAAAAGCCCTAAAATTTCATGGGTCTGGTCTTAGCCATTCGGGAGATATCTGGGGAAAACATGAAGGGGGGGGGGGGGGGGGGGCGAAATCCGCCCCCTGTTAAAAATAGGGTTAAGCCTTAGATCGAAATATAAATGCCGCATGTTCAGGGAACGCAAGATTCTCCCTTGATACGATAATGAGTGAAGCTAGAAGGTCCAGGAGGTCTTTTGTACAGTTCTATATGCACAATTGCTTAGCATTTCACTCCGTCATCAACATATTTCACGAGTTAATATGTCGTAGATATTCGTTTCATGCCCGGACAAATTGTCGTTCCTCGTTTCCGAACAGAACAGACATCGTCGTTCCAGATGTCACTGACGTGCTATTTCAGGAACACTACATGACCAACGAGTGGCGACTCATGTTCAGCTAGCCTCGATGGTAGTACGCCCACCTCGGCAGTGCAAATCACCGGCTCACAGTCCTACTCACAGCCAACCGTATTGTCAATTTGGCAAGCTATATGCAGATTGCTGGCGCGGGAAAGCGTGCGGGGTCAGGGAGCTGGCCGCGAGGTCAGTGGGTCACAGTCCCACGGTCATTACCAAGACGACTTAAGCTGCCAATCAACAGACTAGCAAACTGTCTATCACCGGGACAATGTTCAGGAAGGTCACGTGTCAATTGGAGGGTAATAGTTGTAGATGCGCTTATCTGTCGCTCATGTGGATATTGTCGAGACAGGGTCGTTACCGGGTTCCGCACAACAGAGGGCTATGTATCATGGTGCTGTAATACATTGCTGGAATGAATGCATATTGTTAGCGAGTGCTAAGCCGGCTTATGAGCGAGCCCCAACAGGATGCGACTCGGAAGTTGAGGAAATACGTTTTAAATATGCAGCACAAAAAGTCAAATTGCACCCTATCATATCATTACAAGAAGGACAAAATGAAAGGTAACAATAGCCGTTTTCACGAAGGATTATTGCGCTGAAAATAAAATAAAATATTTTTCTGACAAGTTTTGGTATATAAGTCTTAGTATATTATACATTCCAAGAAATAAATGACTGATTTAGGCGATATAATAACTATTCAATAGTTATAGAAACATGTATTGAGCTCATAACAAGTTTATGATACAAATTGGCCGTTTTTAAAGAACATATGCGTCTAGAGTCCATTCGTTCAGTTTAGCATACCGTCATACTAGTTACTAAGTGAAGTGATGGGCCAGTATCGATTCGCCGCCGCTTGCGACCCGCGTGCCGCGCGCACATAGCCAAAGCTAAGCCTCACAGACCGGCCGCTGGATTGGGCCAGATTGGGCGAGTCCATTGCGGCCAATAGCGTCACACGACACATAATTTTCTGAACCGTTCTGACAAGTTTCAGTCGGTGGAGATCTGGAAGTTTTGGTATAGAAGTGTTAGTTCACGACTGACCTATCAATGCCTATCTAGCTAATTACCAACAAACCGCATTTTTTTCAACGTATTACATTCTTACCAACATATTACCAATTCTGAGGGACATTTCAAACCAAAAATCGCATGTAAAAGTTGTGTAGTTAAGGAATGGATCGTCGAACTAAGACTTCTATACCAAAACTTCTCAGAAAATTATATTTTCTTTTCAGCGCAATAATCCTTCGTGGAAACGACTAATGACTTTCTTTTCTGATAGATCACAGTAAACCACGATACGCAAGTTTTTGTTCTGAAGACTTCTTTTCTTTGTTCATATTTTGCCATAAGGACTGAACACGGATTGTAAAAGCAACACCTTCAGTCAAACCGGGTCCCTCATACCCAACGTGACGCTCAATCGCGCTCAATCGAATATCTCGGCGGCTGATTCACTCTTCAGGGAGGCCATTCGAGCCGATCTTCTAACGCCTCAGGCGTTCTCGGCGCCCTGAGCCACGCTGTTACGCCGTGCGCCAAGGCCAGGCTCACCTCTGTACCTACATTCTGTAGCATTCCTGCAGCCGGGCATGCACAGCCGGGCTAATGGCGGAGCCGTGTCGGAAAATGACCGGCCGCCGGCACACATTCCAGTGCAGTGCCTAACACAGCCAAGGGCGCCGGGGATAAAGGCCGCAGGCTCTGTGGATGTAGGTATACACACTACACAGCTGCGGTCTGTTTGGACTGGGACACTTTCCAGCCGATATGGTGCATCAATCATACATGCTCAGCGTATTTAGATATGTTAAATTATATTGCCGTGTTTAGATTTTACTGGCGGCGCTCTAGCTGTGTATAAAGAGATACATACATCTTGTCAACAAAGTGGGTTGGTTCTCAATTCACATACAATTGGAGTAAGAAAAAGAAGTTAAAGGGACTTTCCCACCTGTTTGAAAGTTGTCGAATCACACTTAATTGTATGTCTACATGCCAGGCGAGGCCAGCTGAACATGTTCGTGAACTTTTTTTTCCGAAAAAAAATTTATCTTGGAAGATATTCAACTTTTAGTTTTAAGCGGAAAGTTGGGTTGGTGACGTCATATATATATATATTTTTATAACAGGGAAATTCTTTGTGCTGCCAAATGTGTGACACAATTTTTTGTCGACATCTATTGTGCAGAAAAAAATCGAACCACCCGGTGTCTAGATTGGCTTAGATTGCGAACCACCCGGGGATCGAGAAATGAAGACGACAATATACCAAGGCTGACCTTAGAACAAGTCGACTATCATTACCAGTTGGGTAGGGAGACGACGCTGTCAGTTTATAGGCCCTATTCAAATACACATGGGCCTTATTTTTTACAGATATCAAAATCAAACTCGAATATCTTTTTTATTAGATCATTGTGGTTGTTTGAACTGCTACCATACTTAATTTCAATGCCAAGTCATCAAAATGGCTATCTCAACTCAAATATAATGTTAAGGTGGGATAGTCCCTTTAAGGGTGACTAGCCTACGTATACCGAGCATAACAACGATCGGAAAAGGATAGGGTATAACAACAAACTGTAAGGGCAGAATGCGTGATTGAGGATAAGATAACAAGATAAACGTCAATGTATAGGGAAGGACGGAATGAAGAGACGACGATAGGAACATACAAGTGCGGACACAAAAATAAGCTAGAATGTAGGACTCAAGACATGTTAGAAGGCAGGGCAGTGCAGATCATTGCCAATACAAAGGAAAATTCCAAATTAAACGAGACGGGTGGGGGATAAGGTGGCACACAAGACGGGCTACAAAGCAGAATGCAGCGTAGAGAGCAAGAGGCGGTAGCTAATAATGTTATAAGGTACTGCAAAATACACAAGACAGCCGACAGGAAAAAGCTGTGGATAGACCACAACGTAAAACCGAGAACAGGTATGTGATGTGATAAAATGAGTGGAAGGATTACGTCAGTACAAAAGTAAGCCCGAAGGCAAGACAAAGTACAAGGAACAGGAAGTGACATAGACAAAGCACACAACATGGCGACAAAGTTCACTACACAACAGAACACCACAAGAATTTCGGAAAACACAGTACTAGACTAAAGTAATGTAACAGTGCCTATACTTTTATAAATATCCTATATAGATCTCCCTTAGATCGCGGGCGATATATGTCATCTTCCATAAATATACTTTGCAAATGTATTGAAACAGCCGAAGAGGAATAATTGTGTAATTCAGTTTGTCAGCCCTTCAGCCTTTCAGATGGAATGAATAGTCAAAACTAAAGGTGTCAGCCGATCGCGCAGTGTGCGATGGTGTGGACGATGGCGTTAACAACATTGATGCGAAACAAAATATTCTGCTTGTAAGGTGGTCAAATCTTGCCTGAAATCAGCGTTTCAAATCATCAGTAGATGTATGCAGCTCGAATACATCAGCATTCAGCAATACCCAATATCCAAGCAATACAACCCGATTTGCTGCATACATAAATATGTACAAAATACAATATGTAAAATAAATATGCATACCACATTCTGCCGCCCAGATTGATCGCCATGTAACGTCACATAGCGTTGGCCATGTAACGGTCTCCCTCTATCAACAAGTTAATTTTAAAATATGACTTGAGCTGCCTGCTCTTGTTTGGTAAAGTTGCTCGTTCACGGCAGAGTTGGTTTCCTAACAGGCTTTGTGAGATGCGACTTATCAAGTTCAATGCGCTCTTTCTTTGATATACTCGTAGACTTGATATTCGTCACATACCTACAGCTTTGCACGGCTTTGAATATTGACCTCAGTTCACTATCAGAAGACAAGGTGCTATTGACAGGATTAAAAACACGCGCCCTCATGGAGGGCCTACGATAATTACGCCCCCCAAGATAGCGGCCCCATAAGAGCTAAAATAACGCAATTTGTAGGGTAGGGAGATTTAGTGGGAAACTCTGTTTTGTCAAGATTGAATGACCCTAGGTCAGTATCTTCAAGGTCGAATGAGGTCAAATATGCGAAGTTTTGCTTGTTATGCGCTCCTTGGCATGACATTATTATGTAACGCGGTGATTGCATGTAGGTATACCCCCAAAATGGGCTTCATTGATTTGTTGGAAAGTCTATGATACAATAGGGATGATAGAAGTTCCATTTGACTTCAGGTAATTTACATATCAACATTTCATTCCGGCCATTTTGGAGACATCTTGATTTTTTTTAATGACCATTAACTCAAAAAGTGTTCGGCCGATGTGGATTGTTCTTGCTTTAAACGACGCAACGTTTATTGTTTACCAGGTACACCAACAATTATGCATATCGACCGGTAAAATCAGGAGATATAAAAAAACAGGAGTGTGGGCGGATTTCGCCCCCCCCCCCCTCCAATGCGCGTGTTAAGAACCACTTAAATACAAGCAGAATGTACCGAAATCAAATAGCGTTATAATAAATGGCAAAATGACGGTACACTTTCTGACTGAGCGTATTTGAATTCACTTTGTTCATGCTTACTGTCGAATGAAAACAAATAAGTAGGTACAACCGTACAGTGTTACGAATGAAACTGAAGAAACGACCAGGCTATGACATTATTAGTACCTTATGTTTATGATAATGACCCATTGTTTAGATATTGGACATCTCAAGCGTTATTGGCACTTAACTTCACCAATTAAAATCGTATAAATACATTGTTCAGCAAAAGCTTTTCCGTTTATATATCACAATCAATGACGAATATAATATTCACTGAAGTCATTAACTCACCGTGGGTATTCCCGATTGCCAGTTACTCTCCCGGTCCTCCACCTCTCAGAAGCCTGACGTGCTGACCAGGAAGCCTTCAGCGGTGCACCACGGGAGCGGCAGAACCACACAGCAGGTGCTCTCTCTCTCTCTCTCTCTGTACAGAACGGCCGGGACTACATCCAGCTCCTCCGACCGCTCACAGCTTCATCTTACCGTGCTCTTCCGTGCTACGGTCTTTGTTTTCACCACACGGATATGATAAGCTTGTCCACTCAGATCACTGCTGAATCACTATCAGATCACCACTGGTTCACAATCAGATTAAATTCATATCACCACCAGATCGCCAGTGGCTCAGCACCAGTTCATTACCAGATCACCACTTGATCACCGAACTCCTATGTCTTCACCACGTCAGCGTGGCCTGTCGTCACCTCATCACCTGGACGTCATCCCCCGCCGGCGTCCCGTCACCCACTGGTGCCCTGGTGCCGCGCGGGCCGCGCGGGCCGCCGCGCTCCCCGTCACCCAGTACCGCCCGGCCCCGGTGCTGCGCGGGCCGCCGCCAGCAGTCATATCCAGCTGACTGAACTCTCACCAGCTGGCTGCCATCGAAGTACAGCTGACCCGTGCACCCCCTCCGACCCCCCCCCCCTGAACGCCGCCATACTGAGGGGGGGGGGGTACATACAAGGTTGGTTGATAACGGTGCCGATGGCATTCTCGGCGGTAACGATGGATTGTTATATTTTATTAAAGCAATATCATGGAGTTATTTTGCTCTTTTTGATAGATCCACATGCGGTCGCCGGTCCTTATATCTCGCCTTATATCTCGCCTTATATCTCGCCTTATATCTCGCCTTATATCTCGCCTTATATCTCGCCTTATATCTCGCATAGTCATTGATGACACGGAAACAACTTATATTGAATTAGTGTTTGCCTATTTTACTTTTATTTTAAATTTTTAGACTCACGTTACCAACTTGCAGTAAACTTTATGACACCGGCTTCAGTAAAATGACAACAAGACTTGGCGCCAGAAAAGTTGCACTCTCTGACGTTGCCCTCATTTACATAAATGTTGCTTTGAAACATGCATCAACACGCAAAATTACAAGCGAACAACGGTCATGTGGTATTGAAAGGAAATATAAGTACATACACATAATATGTCAAATAGGGTAACCGAACAAAAAGTCAAAAGTCAAAAAGTCCAATGTGAAAAAGTCAAAGGACAAAACGTCAAATAGGCTAAAAGTCAAACGGACAAAAATACAAATGTCAAGAAGTCAAAAAGCAAAAAGTCAAATGTAAAAAGTCGAGCAGGCAAAGAGTCAAATGGGATAAAAGTAAAATGCAACAAGTCAAAACAGCAAAAAGTCAAAAGAACACAAATTCAAATGCAAAAAGTCAAAAGGATAGAAGTCAAAGGATACAAGTCAAATGCAAAAAGTCAAACAGGCAAAAATTCATAATGGATAAAAGTCAAAAAGGTAAAAAGACAAATGCAAAAAGTCAAAAAGGCAAAAAGCCAAATGCAAAAAGTCAAAAGGGCAAAAAGTAGAATACAAAAAGCAAAAAGGGCAAAAATAGCTGAATCACGGCTCCGCGTCACGCCAAAGCTTGTGGTGAGAGTAAGTTTCTTCGCTTCGCTCCATACAGGGCACGCGGGTCTTGGGCGTTAAGTAAGTGAAACCGCAAAAAGTAAAATGTAAAACGTCCCAAAATCAGAGGGAATAAAGCTCAAATGTCAATGATGGCTATACCAGTTGAATACGCCTTGCAAAGGTGAACTGCTTTTAATTAAAGGCCGTTTGTATCATGTCCGTGAAGTTCGCGACGGATTCGGATTCTAATTCAGTGTCGAGTAGCGATTCGCTTCAAAATGTGGTTACTGTTGAACTTGGACACTCTGATCACGAACATGACATTCATTTTGACATTCAAGGTCATCTTCAAGGTCATTTTCAAGATACTCTGCATAAGCAACCTCACTCGTGGCAGGTGTCAGCACGGTGTCAGGCACGGCATAACATTGACAAAGGACATATTGATCAGACACGATGGGGCCCGCATGAGGCCGGCAGGCCCGACACCACATAAACACCGGGCCCGAACTTCGGGCCTAGCACTGGCTCCGTGGTCCTGCAATTTGCATTGCTAGTAGGTGATAAACAGCCTGATATAGCGAACGTGATTCTTATTCGACGTATTTGCCTGCACTGTACAAATATCTTTAAAGTTAATTAACTTCTGCTTCCGTTATCTTTCCATTATATTGTCAGATTTTTCGACTTTTCGCATTTGAATTTTTGTGTTTGACTGTTTACGCTTTTGACTTTTTGCATTTGACTTTTTGCGTTTTTGGCTTTTTGCATTTGACTTTTTACGTTTTTGACTTTTTGCATTTGACTTTTATCCTTTTTACTTTTTGCCTATTTGACTTTTGGCATTTATTTTGATCTTTTTGACTCCTTGCCATTTTAATTTTTCTCCTCTTGACTTTTTGCGGTTTTTTACTTTTGCTTTTTACTTTTGTTCTTTTGACTTTTTGCCGTTTTGACTTTTTGCATTTGACTTTTAGCCGATTTGACTTTTTGCTCCTTGACTTTTAGCTGATTTGAATTTTTGTCCTTTGAATTTTCCACATTTTACTTTTTGTCTTTTTACTTTTTCACATTTGACTTTTTGTCCTGGAATCGGACAGTATCGTGGTGGGAGTAAAGTGAATCGACCAGGCCCAACACGGCATCTCTGAACCCAGCCGAACTATCATCGGCTTGTCATGGTCAAAACCAGAATCGGGTTGGGGACAATTTTGTAAGGTACCAATTTTTGGGGTTCATAAAAACAAGGATAATTTTTCATGTTTTTTATTATACAAAAAATGCGAAATGAACTCAAAAATGATTAAAAACTAAAACAATTACGCTCATGCCCTTGTAGTTATGACGTCACGACCATAGTGAAAATGACAAGTGCCGTCACAAATCACGAGTGTCGTGACGTCACAAACAAAATCAAAAATGTTTTTTTTTAATATGAGAAGTTAAGAGGAAGTTTTAGGACAGGAGGCGGTCTAAGACGTGTGTGAGAAGTATATCGAAAAATCGAGACAAATACGCTGAATTTATTATACGTAAAAACCCAATATCTGTCCCCAACCCCATTGTGCACAGATCCTATAAATTTATCTTATCATGCAACTGAAAGACCATGCATGTTCCATAGCAACTCGTGTTCATCTGTAACTGTCTATGATCAAATCTCGTCATGATCTATTGGATGTGATCATGGCCAGTTAAATGACCTCAAAGCAGGTGATTCTCATTGGGTCATTGGATGCTTACTTTACTATGGGCGAGACTTTTTGAACTAGACAAAACGAATTGTTGAGTTGCATGATAAATCAAATCATGGGCTCTTCCACTGATGAAAGTTCGTTATAGACTCGACGCTACGCGTCTCGTCCATGACGATCTTTAATCATTGGACTCGCCCATGAATATATATGAGAAGAGAGATACAAGATGGTTCCTGCCAAAAACGAATGATGGAGTTGAGATTCGAACGGAGCTCATGAAAAAACCCCTCACTGGCTCTTGGTTTCCAGTGGATATCTAGATGAAATATAGCAGATAGACAGATCTCAGATTTCAGATGATCCCGCTTTTTTCGCCTATATATGGGTGTCCTTAACAAAACCGTATATATCTGGATAAATGAAAGAGTTAGCGATACACGTCATGTGTCGCTACACACGTGTGTATAATTTCGTCTAATCATATACGGTGCTGATTCATTCTGTAAGACGAAGCGCGTCCACCGAGTGGTGTGTTCGCTGTTCATATGTCTTTATATGTCATAATGGTCTTGACATTAAAGGGAATAGATCATCTTTAACATGGGCTTTTGGACTGAGATAGCAGATTTGTAGAGCATATCTAAAAATGGGTTGTGGTGAAAGAATTACCTCCCTACGTAAAGTAATTTCGACACAGGACTAGTGGGCCCGGTTTCATGTCCGCTGTTCCGGGCCACGGTCGGGACATGAACGCTCGCCGCCGGAGGCAGGTACACTCTCTGGCACGTAAATCTGATCACGACGCCTCGTTAATAGCCGTTTTCACGAAGGATTTTGCGTTTGGGGCGATTGGGGCGTTTGGGGCGTTTGGGGCGTTTGGGTCGATTGGGGCGATTGGGGCGTTTGGGGTAAATGGGTCTATAGCTTGTAAAAACACGGCTTTTTCCGGTGATTTTTGGTATCAATCACAATTTTATGAATTAATGTATAAGTATATGCTCTTACAATGCAATATTTACCGTTAGTTTGCTTTGAATATTCACATTCATGAGCAAATCTGGCAATTTTTGGGTTGTGTTAGTTCCTTCTACAAAACATACAGAAAACGCCTCAAAAGAGGCTAAAAAGTACACTAGATAATCAGCTTTGATTAAGTAAAATACGCAATTGACAGTTAGTTAGGGCAAAACTTAAGATATTAATGGCAAAGAAATATAACATGATGATGAAAAACGCAATCAAATGTCAAAAGCATAGACAGACCTTAATTCAACGTCTCTCCGTCCCACTGAGATCGTCCAATTTAGAGCAGTAACTTCCTTGGTTTCTGAAAACCGGAACAATCCTTACGCATTTCGAATCACACCAAATGTTTTTGATTTGATTAATTGATTAATTGATGAATCTCACAAAAAGCTGAAAAGACCTCAGAAAAGGCACTCATAAACCCATGAAACATGCGGGCTTTCTGCAGCCACTGGTACTGAAAACTAAAAAATGGCTGTTCTAGAACGAACGGACGCCATTTCTGGGCGCTGATCACGGCTCTGCGCATGCGCAACGTGACGTCAGGCGACCAGCCGGCTCGTCGCCATGGTGACCAGTCTGCCGGCGCCGGAGCCACGTGTGCAACGTGACGTCAGGCGACCGGCCGTCCCGTCGTCATGGTAACCGGGCGGAGGCGCCTGCGCAGAGCCAGCGCAGAGCCGGAGCCAGCATATCCGTCATCCTACAAAAAATTTATCAAAACGAAATCGCTAATTATCATTAATCCTTGCTTTCAAAAGTGAATATGACTGAAAATATGAATGGACTAATTAATCTAGTTTTCATTGAAATGAGCTATTATTCCTGAAAACCATGTCGTTGCAAAATATGCCAATTTCCCGAACCAGCAACTTCCGGAATTCGAGCAAGATGGCATCGCACAAACACCCCAGCCGTCTGGCAACACCAGAGCTAGTTTAAGATGAAATTGTTAATTTTAAGTAAACTATGGTGTTATCATTAAAATGGGATTTCCAGAAAAATGCATTAATTCATAAAGTTGCGATTGATACCAAAAATCACCTGGAAAAGCCGTGTTCTTACACGGCTATCATTTCTTTTTTTGATAATTTTTCGTGTGAAAAAGGTGTGCGTGTACTGTGTGGTTTATGAACCAAAGTATGAGTTAGTTACCTTTTCTAAGTATTTAGGTACCTACCCCTAACCCTACCAGTTCCAAGGTATTCACCTAGTTAGGGCTGATTGAACAGTGGCTTAGTGCCCACTGGAGTTGGACACAAAGCCTCGCTTTCTTTATGCATAGATGAATTACAGGCTACAGCTCAGGACACAGAGCTCATATAATTGGCCATTAAGTGCCTGGTTTGTCCACAGGGCACAGATGAATGCTGGGCCGCTGGCATATTTTGTGGACAGTTTATGCTGTTCGACCAAAAAAGAATGATTCTTTGAGCAATGAATGATTCAATCAGCCTATTTTCTCTGTATGAATGATTCAATCAGTGACTCACAACAGGTTTGCGCATGAGGTGAATCGATTCATGAGTCATTCATTTGAAATAAGAATGATTCAATCAAAAGTAGTCGATTCACATTGAATCATTGACAAGTCTGCACCAGAGTGAAGAAGTCAGCAGAAGACCTCGTCACGGTGATGTACAGACAGGACGGAGCCGGACAGCCGTCACCAGAGGGAGGAGTCAGCAGAAGACCTCGTCACGGTGATGTACAGACAGAATGGAGCCGGACAGCCGTCATCAGAGTGAAGAAGTCAGCAGAAGACCTCGTCACGGTGATGTACAGACAGGACGGAGTGGGACAGCCGTCATCAGAGTGAAGAAGTCAGCAGAAGACCTCGTCACGGTGATGTACAGACAGGACGGAGCGGGACAGCCGTCATCAGAGGGAAGAAGTCAGCAGAAGACCTCGTCACGGTGATGTACAGACAGGACGGAGCCGGACAGCCGTCACCAGAGGGAGGAGTCAGCAGAAGACCTCGTCACGGTGATGTACAGACAGGACGGAGCCGGACAGCCGTCACCAGAGTGAAGAAGTCAGCAGAAGACCTCGTCACGGTGATGTACAGACAGGACGGAGCCGGACGCGGGGACGCGTCCCCTCCTATCTTCAGATAGCGGGGTACAGTACCTTCCTATCCCAGCAACCTTTCGCTGGGAAAAATGTACTCCGTGTACGCAATTTCCTTCATGTGTCGCCAATGTTTTCTATGTTGAAGCTCAATCAAATTTGGTGACATTGCATACCTAAAAATATGACGATCCTGAGACCATGGACGAATCTGTCATGCTGATAATTATGCGTTTTCAATCTAACATGTGGATGGTATGTACTAGAGGTGCAGAACATCCTAAATATGTGGTCACAGCCTAGTTACGGCCACGGAATGAGCTGGCAAGTCACAGCTTTAGTGACGGCGCCATGCAATGCTAACCCTATGGCGCTAGCCTGGCCAGTCATAGCTTCAGTCACGGCCGTGACCAGTTCTGGTCCCAGCGCTGAGACGCTTGGACGCTGGGACCAGAATCTGGCATCTCTAGTGCATACAGTGTGTTTGACCGATAATAGTCCCACTCTAAGGCTTTGGTTGGAAACTATGACCCCCAAACTCAAATACCTTAATTTTGACCTTTGATCTTACTGTGACCTGACATGTGGCCTTAGTTTAATAATTTCGCGTATGATTTAGATGCGTCTCATTAAGAGCTTTCGATTGCTTCCTTGCGCGTCTCGCTGCGGTTATTGGTTCGGAAGATAACGAGGTGGCAGAATCTACCCCCCAGCGGGGCGTGTTCGGCTGAATACCCCAGCGAGGTGCGGGTTAATGAAGTACTAATTCTGAATGTTCGAGGCCCTGAAACATTAATCTTCAATCATGCCAGGTAACATGCCAGGCATCAACATCACTTGGCATTCAGTAGCCGTGTTCAAGAAAACATGTGTACGGTGTGTACAGTGTGTGTCACCCTATCATCGCACAAATTGCCAAACAAATTGGCAATTGCCCATTTTGCCCAACCGTAGATCCGCCACTGGGCACACAATGCTTAATGCTCAATGCTTAACCATATATCCCGGCTTTTGTTTCACTGCCGTATACATCATCGGAAATGCATCATCGTAAAGAGGGTCGAAACCAATGATCGACTAATCTAATGATTCTCATCTGTGTGGTTTACGTATGCGTTAGGGCATAGGCGTAGGAACAGGGGGGGGGGGGGGGGCATGGCCCCCTCACTTTTCGGCAGAGGCGTCGCTACCTTCTAAACTTCTAAAAAGTGTGTGTGTGTGTGTGGGGGGGGGGGGGGGAGTCCACTGCCAGGGGGCGCCATACCCAGAAGAGGGGGCGCCCCGCCCTCAGAAGACGTCTTGCTGGCCTCGGAAGGCCTCGGAAGACATCTTGTCGCCATCAGAGTGCATTATGCCGCCCTTAGAAGGTACCATGCCGCTTCGGAATACATATTTCCGTCCTCAGAGCGCATTATGCGCCCTTGGTAGGCATCATGCCGCCCTCGGAAGACATTTTGCCGCCCTCAGAAGGAAGACGTCTTGCCGCCCTCGGAAGGTATTATGCCGCCCTCAGAACGTATTATGACGCCATTAGAAGGCACCATGACGCCCTCGGAAGACATCTTGCCGCCCTAGGAAGGCATCTTGCCGCCCTCATAGCGCTTTAGACATAAAGACATATAAAGACATAAAAGAAAAGTGCAACAAAGAGCCTCTTGGGCCCATCCGAGGTTGCACCCCCCCCCACCCCCCCCCCCCCCCCTCCACCAGTCTCGCCCCTTCAAATCACCTTACTCTACCTGCATAAAAGAAGGCTAATCCCACGAGTATTTATGAACTAATCCCTTCTCTGTAAAGTATTTATCTAATCTAATTTTGAAGGAAGCAAGTGTCACTGCATCAGCGACATCCCCTGGTAGCATATGCCAATGTCCTACAACCCTTCTACTGAAAAATGACTGTCGTAGCCTAGTCCTACTTTGTTTCATAATGAGTTCATGCTGATGACCTCTACCTCGATTTTCCCTATTGAACTCAAACATACCCTTTAAATATCCAGAATGCTGACTATTTACAAATTTGAAGACTTCAATTAGATCTCCTCTTAGCCTTCTATATCTAAGTGAAAACATACCCAATTTCTTTAATCTATCTTCATAAGGTAAACTACCAAGACAATTAACCATTTTTGTTGCCCTTTTTTGAACTCTTTCTAACAACCAGCAATCTTTCTCATATGTTGGAGACCAGGCTTGTACACAATACTCCAAATGTGGTCTAACGTATGCACAATACAGTTTTGTTATTACCTTTTCACTCTTGTAGGAAACATTTCTGTTAATGGCCCCTAGCAAATGCCGCCCTCGGAAGGCATCTTGCCACCATCGCACCTGTTATGAAGGGCGCGCCACATTTTGGGAGAGGGGCGCCCATGAGCTTGGGCCTTCACTGGCATAGGGACGCACACACATATGCTGGCGGCAGTGGCGTGCGCAGACATTCACAAAGGACCAGGTCATTGCCTTGAGGGGCGCCACCCGAACGACGGGGGCGCCACCAATATTTACGCAAATTTTGTAAGGGGTGGGGGCGCCTCTCTTTCCGCACCGTGCGGAAGAAGATCCCCCCCCCCCCCTCCGTCACTAGCCGGAGGGGCGCCGTCACTGGCCAGGGGCGCCGTCACGGGCCGGTCACGGGCAGTCACTAGTCGGAGGGGCGCCGTCACTCGCCGGAGGGGCGCCGTCACTGGCGGGAGAGGCGCCGTCACTGTCCGGTGGGGCGTCGTCACTGGTCGGAGGGGCGCCGTCACTCGCCGGAGGGGCGCAGTCGCTGGCCGGAGGGGCACCGTCACTGGCCGGAGGGACGCCGTCACTGGCCGGAGGAGGCGCCATCACTAGCCGGAGGGGCGCCGTCACGGGTCGGAGAGGGGCAGTCACTAGTCGGAGGGGCGCCGTCACTCGCTGGAGGGGCGCGGTCACTGGCAGGAGAGGCGCCGTCACTGTCCGGAGGGGCGCCGTCACTGGTCGGAGGGGGGCCGTCACTCGCCGGAGAGGCGCGGTCACTGACCGGAGGGGCGCCGTCACTGGCTGGAGGGGCGCCGTCACTCACCGAAGGGTTGTGGTCACTGGCCGGAGGCAGTCACTAGTCGGAGGGGCGCCGTCACTCGCCGTAGGGGCGCGGTCACTGGCCGGAGGGGCGCCATCACTGATCGGAGGGTCGCCAGCTTTGCATGAGCGCCTCGGGTCCAAAGGGGGGGGGGGGGGGGGGATGGGGGGGGGGGGGGGGGTCCGGGGCACCCGGACCCCCCCCGGTAGCAACGCCCCTGCTTTTCGGCCATTTTTGGGGGCTAAACTATTTTTTTTTTGCTTGGTGATACATTTTGTTTTATGGCAAAAGGTTCGCCGAGACCAGAACAGCCCAAATCTGCAAATAAATATTCCATAGGGGGTTGGGGCACTCTCAAAACGAGATCACAGGTTCACTGCCACCCCCCCTCCTTTCGTGACGTTCCTACGTTCCTGCTTTAGGCTGGTGTTTTTGATTTTTTATAGCACTTTGTATTGCGGCGCATTACACATTGTACGAATGTACATTTACAATGCCCATTAATTTGCAGTGCAAGGATAACGACTTCTGGCCGTTCTAGCCATACAAAAGGACAGCAATACTTTTGCCGCTGAGGACCACCGAAACTAAATCACATCACTATTGTCTACTATTCATTTGCTTCCGTATCTTCTCGCTATAGTTTGGCGGAATTCTGTGACAACCGACTTCGGATTGAGACCAGCCGCAATAGATGTCGCGTCAGTCGACACTTCAGATGTCGCGCTAGAGGAGGGTGATAGATGTCGCTCCAGTCCACACTTCAGATGACGCGAGGATCGCTTCAGGTTGATTCAGCTGGTTGAGTGTTCAATCCAGCTTCAATCCAGCTAACCACTCAGTGGCTGCAGACTGAATCATCGTTGCTGACTTCGAAGCAGATATTTTTTTATTTTTTTTGGGGGGGGGGGGGGGGGGGGGGGGGGGCTTACGTATGAGCGCCTTTAGGGACGTATTTTGTGAGGCATTTTGGGTCACTGGTATTTCATCGAAATCTGAAATATTAGAATTTTGAACTCAGTGAGCCTTCTTAGCTGTTATTGGCACTCCTTGTGTGATGAAAAAGACAAACAATTGGGTTGTCCACAGGTGACTACAGGAACGGGTTTTGGTGGACATGTGTACACATACCCATTGCGCTTAGTAACACAAAACGTTATTTCGCGGTGGACCATCTCGTGTAATATCATCTGCATGGATCACAATTGTATTTTGTGGCATAGGCGGTTCCAGGGGTGGGACGCAAGCACGTGACCCAATGTTATGGGTGGCTCCAGGGATGAAATTAGGGGGAGTTGTGGACCTACGACATGTAACTCCATAGCAAAAGATATCAACTTGAAACTTGGCTACCTGTTTTAGCAATGCCTTGCACACGTTTCATATTTTGTGCAATTTTTGGTTTCCCAAGGGTGACTCCAGGGACGGATTTTTGGGGCATGTGTTTGACTCCGTTCACACGCATTGTTTTAGTGCCCCTGAACGTTATTTTGCAGTGGGTAATTGCATGCAATATCATCTGCATGGATCACAATTGCATTATGGGGCATAGGCAGTCCCAGAGATGAAATTAGGGGAGTTGTGGACCCATGGCGTGACACTACACAACAAAATATGTCGATAAGCTAATACAAAGATAACAAAAGACAAAGCTCAATTCCCCTCCCCTTCCCCTCCTGAGCACGCCACTGCACAACTACAAAACTGCCATAATTTACTTTATCATGCCTGCACATATAATTATAAGCATCTAAAACAGAAATCTGAATTGGAACCAAATAACTGACACATTTTTTCCGCGTCCATATCAATTTGTATGGCTTACTAGTAACATGACAATTCATTTCTAGCTTCTCTCAATCATTTCTGAGTGTTTTTTTTTAGGTGAACAGTTTCCCTTAAACACCTTCACCAGTAATGACGTCATCCCATTCTACATGTGCAAGACTCTCTAAGTCCGATGCTCTCAAAGTCCCATATTTTCGCTGAAAATGACAGGCAGTTTTTTTTTTGGGGGGGGGGGGGTTGAACTAGTGGACGTTCCAAGGGTTTTCAGCCTGCTTTATAAGAATACTTATTCAGTTCAAAATGCCCATACAAGGGCGAGCTACTACCTTTAAAGATAACTCTATATTTTAACTAAACTGTCATAGGGTCCCTTGAAAATAAATATTTTAAACATGAATTTATCATAAGTGATTCTATATTGACTTGTTGGTGAGCCATGACCATGTAGTTGTTGCTTTTTAACGAGTATATGACGGGCTACATGAGGACAAAATCAGGTCTGAAGCACGAATGGCCGGCACCGATCATGATCTGATCATATATTGGACGTTGGGGTAACACCACCCCGCCGTGTAGGACGTCCACCAACACCGAATACAGACAACCCCCTCCAGCACGCTGGGGCGTTGCCCTCCCGTGTAGGACGCCACACCTCACCACAGCGCAGCAGAACGCTCGCTCAGCCGCCACGTCTGAGCGAGCGCGAGACAAAGCTCCGTAGCCGAGCCGCAGCACAGCGGCCCGAATGTACGACATCAGAGCGACTGAAAATCGCACACCTAAATGTGCAGTCTCTCGTGCCGGCCCATTAGATGGACGAGGTTCGTCTTCTGCTGCGCCAGCACGAACTGGACATACTCTGTTTAACCGAGACCTGGCTAACAGACAACATCAACAACAACATCCTGTTGTTCCCAGGATACACCGTGCACCGGAAAGACCGCACGATTCCGCGCCGTGCCGGACGACGGGCCCGAGGAGGCGGGATAGCGATGCTGCTGAAAGATAGCATCGTAGCAACTGAACTGCCCGTCATGACACCACCGGACAGCAGAGTGGAGTCGCTGTGGATGGACGTCAGCTCTAAAGGTCTGAAGGCTACGATCGGAACTGTATGCAGACCCCCCGACGGAAAAATCTCCACCGACGTTGACGTCATCAGAGGTCAGCTGGAAGACAGGATGGCACGCAACAAACCCATGTTCCTCCTGGGCGATGTCAATATCGATGTTGGTCGGGACGACAAACCAGGGGTGTCAGAGTATAAACGAATGTTACTCGACCTCGGTCTGTATCAGCTCATCGATACTCCAACTCGGCGGGGCAACACAGACACAACTATTGACCACATCATCACCCGCGAGGAAGATCTGCAGAGGTATGCGGCAGTGGTGCCAGTACATGTGAGTGACCACGACATGGTGACTGTGGAGGCGCCTCTGCCGCGAGCCAGACGAAAACCCCGCACGGCCAAGGTCAGGTCGACCCGGAACGTGAACTATGATCACCTGCGGCTCGACCTGCTCATGGCTGAATGGGAGCCGGTGTACCGAGCGGAATATCCTGACACCAAGTATGAGGCGTTCCTCGCCATCTGGAACCACTATATAGACAGACACTGCCCGCTAAAGACGGTTAGCTTCCGTCACCAGAACTGTCCGTGGCTGACAGCCAGCGGCGAGCTGAGAGAGATGCAGAGTGAGCGGGACGCAGCTCGACGCGCGCGCGACCTGCAGCGGGATGAGAACACCGAGCGAGAATATCGTCGGCTGCGAAACGACTTCAAGCGCCGGATCGCTCATGCTCGCATCGACTTCTTTACATCACCCTCCGGTTCATCAAACAACAAGAAGATGTGGGACAATATGCGGAAGTACGCGTACAGCTCGTCGGCGGCCGTGTCGTCCCAACCGAGCAGCTCGCTAAACTCTGACGAGTGCAATGAATACTTCGCCGGCGTCGGCCGTCGCATAGCTGACGAAATGAGTGGGCGTTCGTGCGAGCCAGTGTATCCGCGTCCACCGAGAGTGTGCAGCTCCGCGTTCCGCGTGTATCCGGTGACGCTGCCGGAGCTCAGTGCCGCTCTGCGCAAACTGAGCAACTCGCGGGCAGCCGGTAGTGACGGCATCACGGTGCAGCTGCTGCGTCAGTGTTTTGAGGTGATCGGTCCAACAGTGCTGCATATCATCAATCATTCTCTCGTGTCTGGCATTGTTCCTGCGGTATGGAAACATGCCACAGTGGTTCCGATTCACAAATCTGGAGATGTGTCTGTACCAGCCAATTTTAGACCTGTTAGTGTACTGAATGTTATCGCCAAGCTCGCGGAGAAGGTAGTGAGCCTACAGATTTTAAACTATTTGACGTGCAACTCTATCCTGTCACCTACTCAGTTTGCCTATCGTCCAGCCCACTCGACGGAGGACGCCGTGCTCGACATCGTCAGTCACATCGGTGGCAACACGGACAGGGGTCTGGTGACGTCGATTACGTCACTAGACCTGTCAAAAGCCTTTGATTGCGTAGAGCGCGGAGCCCTTCTTTCGAAGCTGGGATGGTATGGGATATCATCTCACTGGATAGAGGACTATTTTGCAGGTAGAACGCAGACTGTCAAGGGGAACAACATCTTTGGAGGTACATTTTGGAGTCGTTCAAGGCGGGACACTGGGACCAATCATGTTCAGCCTTTTTATGAATGACCTAGCCAGTCACGTAAAATTCGGTAAAGTCACCAGTTACGCAGATGACAGCCAAATACTGCACAGTTCAAAGCCGGACTCTACTGATGAGCTGCGGCACGTCATAGACAGATTTGAAGGAAATTTCCAGCTGGTTCAGTGGAAACGGTCTCAAAGTAAATGCAGCGAAAACAAGTTTTATGATTGCTGGTACTCCAAAAAGCACCGATCGAGCCGCCAGCCAAACGGTTCAATTCGACGGTGTTCAGTTGCATCACTCAAGCAAAATCAAAATTCTTGGAGTGACAATCGACCAGCACCTCAATTTCGAAAGTCAAACAGGTAGCGTAGCACAAAGATGTAACTACACCATAGCAAGCATTAGAAAACTTAACTTTCCGAAAGAGATTTCCAAAAAATTGATACATGCCCTCGTCTTTCCGCTTGTAACTTACTGCCTCCCGGCTTGGGCTCCTAGCACTCAAACACAGCGGAAACGGATCCAAAAAGTTTTAAATTTTGCTGTACGAACAGCCATTGGCTTACGAAAGTATGACCACGTTTCTCGATCCAGGAGAGACCTAGGATGGATGTCATTTGACGAAATGATCGCGATGCGCGACGCGCAGCGCATTCACTGCATAATGTGGAACGATGAGAGCTCGCAACAAATCAAATCTCTGATCGAGACACGAGCACAAGTGTCTGAGAGGCAAACTCGCTCCACCGTGAACGAGTCTGTCCTACAGATTCCCAGATGCCGACTCCAGGCCACAAAGATGATGTTCCCCTACCGAGCCGTGACGACGTGGAATGGCCTGCCTCGGGACTTGCGAAGTGGTAGCATGACAGCGCTCAAGAAGGCGACAGCATGGCTTGGTGGCAATGAGAAATGCTTTATATCTTCTACTTAGTTTACCAGCATGCTGGTTAGAACAATCGTCAGTTAGAATTGTTAGAACTTAGCACCTGTCAGAACTTTACAGGCTGGTTAGTGCACATGTGAGGTGTCATTCCTTCTAGAAGTGGAACTATGTGTGGTGTGGGTACCAGCGGGTGTGGAAGAGCCATTTATGGAACACCTAAGAACAGCAATACAATATATTTAGTTCACATCATATGTGGAAGTGACACAAGCACAATGAAAAACAATGGTTTTGGGAGCGTTCCCAAAGCAAAATTACTGGAAGACTGAGCCGCATTTACCTTGTGGAATGTGCCTTTTACCTCATGGAATTTGTCATTCTTCGTTGCATTTACATTAAACAAGAGGAACTTTTGGAAACTTACAGTTAAATAATTTGATGACGTTTGCATGCGGTAATATACTGACTTAACAGTCGAGTAAAACTGACCGCAAAAAGCATACAACCTTCCTTGTGTTGCTTCCAAGCTCTTCCTCTTCCTGTATGGAGTTTTAGAAGTTCTCCATAACAGGAGAGACGGTTCATTGCGAAGCCACGTCGGACGAATGACCTCATCAGCAATGCTGATACACTGACGTCATACCCGGCCAGTGACGTTATCGCAGATGACGGTATACGAATGGTATACTCGGAAGTGCTGCCACTAGCAGTGACAGGATAATTAGGCGCAAAAGGGCCAAAGGCGCCGGCTCACCCCTAAACCCGAATGTCATCATCGGTGACGTCAGGTGGACGTTATGTCCAGCAGATTCTGCTTATTATTTGAAGTGAGGTCACTCATAAATGTCATCCTTGATCTCGGAATCGTGGAGAGGACAGTATTTGGGTGATCTTAAACTAGGGATGCAAGGTTCAAACGGTCATTCCTCATAACACAGAAAGACTAACGAACTTACAAATTAACTAACTTAAAGGGGTATTGCCACCTCCGGAGGTTTCTAAAAAGCAACTTAAATGAATGGTGCGGGGGATCAACAATCATGTATGCTCAAGCTCAAACTGGCTCCTGCAGCACCTAAAGCAGTGTATTGGCAAAACATTTTGTATTTATTTCAGACTCCTAAACGTTGGTCCCAGCTGTGCTCAGTACTAGATTCATGATGACCGCTCTCATCCAGTTTGGCTATGGAATTGACGCCCGCCCAAAGCCGAATCGTGCAAATTCGCCGAACTTGACCTTGAAAAGCCTGTCTGTGTTATAAGGTATAGGTCACAAATCCCCTACGGTCCCAAATTCGAGCCATAGCAATTCTTGCTGTTTTATTATTGAAGAGGCTAAGGTTTTTGAAAACATAATTAACTGCATATGCTTATTAATTTTAAAGTTCACTGACAGAATGGTGATGTTGAGTTTGCAACATTCAAAAGAAAATAATAGTCCGCAAAGAAGTGATTCTAAATAGTGATGAGGCGATTCCAATTTTAGGAATGTGTGCCAACCAAGCATGAGAGGTGCAAATATATTTTTGATCTAATGGGGGGGGGGGAGTTTCGGGACCCAAATTTTGCAGGTGAAATCGGACACGCTTAATCGGCCGATACACACCGAAAACTCCATATTGGCCCGCTAGGTGGCAATATCTCTTTAATAAGCAAACTTATCCTGTGAAAGGTGAACATTCCTGGTTTGTTTACGTCTGAGATTGGCGGTGGTTTCTTATATCGTGTCATTTTTTTATTGGTTCATTGGTTCCAAAGTTCATGCGACAATGGCGCTATTTGTTTACGATTTATGGGCTGCTCTTCACATTTCCCTACATTTCTCTAATACTTAACTCGTGAAATGTTTGATTTATTATTAGCATAGGCAGAAGGATACCTACTTATTTCAGTAGGTATCCGTGTAAGGGGTACCAATGAGGCATGAGGTTGTCGTCCTTTGTTTATTTATCACGTAGTTCAGCCTGTGAAAATCAAACCTGTGAAAGATCAACATTTCTGGTTTGATATGTGAGTGATTTTGAGTGGTGTTCTATTCGTGCCATGCATTCTATTCTGGTACACTATTTCATACCCCAGCGTCGCTCTTCATTTACCTTTCAAATGATGTTCTTATGCGAAGTATACTATACTAACAGTTACATCATTAGGTACCTAAATGTTAAATTAATTATTGCTTGCCAGAGAGGTCCTTTGATCCTTACATTTATCACGATATTATGTTTCCTTCAAGTGAGAAGTGTGTGCCGCAATTTAACTAACTTGGCACTTGACTTAATACATATAGTGCTGTTTTAATCTTTCGATAACGTGGTTCGAGAAATCTATGCCAATTTTATGATCTTTTTTACTTTCATAATGCAATTTTGAGGTACCGATAAATATCTTATATTGCTATGCCTGTTTATTTCCTGTTTATTCTATTGTTAAACAAAATAACGGCCATTTAATGTGCAATCAGCTCCGAATCCCGCCCAAGGTGGATCGCTGGGTTCAAGAGCAAAGGGTCTCGCATAAAACATATGGCATGACTGATATTATTCATGTGATAACCAATCAAAGCAAAATACACAAGGGTCGCTGCAAATTATTGGTTCTAAATGCTCAATAAATGAAACTTATGATATATTTCCTCCGATTTATCTCGCATTTATGGTTGTTTTGTCCGTAATGCACTAATGCACAAAACCTAATAGTTTGGTATTTGTCAGCAATATTGAGTAAAATCAAAATCACTAAAATATAGAATATATGAAAATATGTGAATGAAATAAAACTATCCTTCCTGTTATCTTCCCAAACAAAATCCTTGTCTTGCCCATCATATCACAGATATTCAGAAAAAGGATCAGTTTTAAATCCGCAATATGCTCACTTGTTTCTGTGAAAGATAGCTGACGAGTCAATAATTTAGGACTTTGAATTGATCGAATGACGATTATGCTCGGTTAGAGTGCTGTGAGTAACGTGTGTAGTAACGTACCGTTTGTTCAGGTTGTTCAGACATGGGCAACTCGTTCTGAGTTCAGTTCGATGAACATTAAATATTTTTGAAGAAGCTCTGACCAATGTTACCCGGTCAATTAGGACATCAACTGGCATAACGATCCCCATGAAATCTCCTTGCAAAAGGAAGCGTCAAGCCTCAGGAAGCGGCATTTGCTGTGTAACGTTCTTTGCGCATTTATTTATGATTGAGTTATGTGTCTGATGTTATAAGTAACATTGCATCGCTCAGAATGATGGAGTAAATAAAGTTTAACCTGCTGCGTAAAAATGAGTGAATGAGATATGGAATGATTTTACAATACCGTAATTACCCATTGCATGACACCAAATGTGCAAGAATTTATTCAAGTAGGAAATGCGTCATGCTTCGAACCAATGTTTAGGTCTTTGAATGGCCATGTGCAGTAGGTTAGATATCAACACTAACGCATGGTGAGGTAACAATGTATGCTATGTCACGTGCAAGGATGAAAACAGAGAAATGTCCAGCAGTGCACCGGACATTTTCGGACACAATTTTCACAATGATTTAGGTCTAGTTCAACAAAATTGAGCAATCCGATGCATTTCTTTTGGCAATCAAATAAGATAGTGGAATCAGTCTTCGGTATTTATATGTCACGTAAATTACATATCTTAGCTGGGCGAAAACGATGACGTAACAATCCACATCTTATATGTTTACATCACATGTTTCACCATCCTTTAAGCATTAAGATACACATTATCTTCCAAAAGCTCAATGGCACGATCGCGCAGGAGCCGTCTGGCGGCAGAGCACATTGAGGAGCGCCGCAGCAGGAGGAGGCCATTGCGCTCCAGACAAACCGCTACCGTCGCCGTTGGTAAAAGTCGCTTTACGATGCTCAGAGAGCACGCGTTTACCATGATGCCGCAAGGGAACATCCTCGAAATGTATCAGGTAAGGAATCACACATTTTCCTAATGGTGTTTAATCCTGAGCATTTCAAGTTTAACCAAAAGTTTACTATGCTACTATTTTTAAACAACCGACACATTGTTAAACCTGAGACACTCACCATGTCTTATTTGGCCACAGGTGATGGTGGAGAACATCTTCAAAGAACGTGCCCGCCGGGACGGACGGCGACGTGCTCTGGAGAGAAGGGAAATTCACGAACTGATCCAAAACCAGGTGTCAGAGCTGGGACAAGACTTTCACAATCAAAATGAAATTCAGGTACGTCAGATAAGTTCCTTATTCCATGTGGCATGTAATTATGTAGATCACTGATGTGTTTATGTAACCATAATGAGTTGCTTCAAGTGTGCTCCATTTGACTTAGGGGAGATGGACTACACAGGGGTAGCGCTAGGTGATGTTGATTAGGGGTTGTGTGAGTGCTTGGGGGATGGTTGATTTATATTGGGGTAGGGGTTGTTTGGGTGGGTTGGGGTGGTGGAGTGTCAATGGCGTTAGTATGGTTCGATGAGGGATAGGTTGGAACGTCGTTACTCTTGCGGTCGGAGGGTGGTGTGTGTGGTTGTGTGAGTGGTGTGTAGTGGTGTGTGGTGTGGGTAGTGTGGAGTGTGTCGTGTGTGTGTGTCTGTGTGTGTGTGTGTGTGTGTGTGTGTGTGTGTGTGTGTGTGTGTGTGTGTGTGTGTCGTGTGTGTGTAGTGTGTGTGTGTGTGTGTGTGTGTGGTGTGTGTGTGTGTAGTGTGTGTGTGTGTGTGTGTGTGTGTGTCGTGTGTGTGTGAGTGTGTGTGTGTGTGTCGTGTGTGTGTGTGTGTGTGTGTGTGTAGTGTAGTGTGTGTGTGTGTGGTGTGTGTAGGTGTGTGTGTGTGTGTAGTGTGTGTGTGTGAGTGTGTGTGTAGTGTGTGTCGTGTGTGTGTGTGTGTGTGTGTGTGTGAGTGTGTGTCGTGTGTGTGTGTGGTGTGTGTCGTGTGTGTGTGTGTGTGTGTAGTAGTGTGTGTGTGTGAGTGTGTGTGAGTGTGTGTGTAGTGTGTGTGTGTGTGTGTGTGTGTGTGAGTGTGTGTGTGTGTGTGTGTAGTGATGTGTAGTGGTG